>JBAJNP010002166.1:0-51115 GCA_036877545.1 Yasuhikotakia modesta
CACACACACACACACATGCACACACACACACACAACTAGCTAAAATTACAGGGTAAAATCTAAATGGCTGGCATTTTAATTCAGTACAGAATTTTTAACAGTGCAATTACAGTTGAGTTCACAAGGTCCTGCTAAATTAAGTATTCTGAGAAAGATCTAGCAGTGGGATTTGCCAAAGAATGCCAAAGAATGAATTAGTGACTTTTTTAATATTTATTATATTGTTTGGGGTAAATTATATATATCTGTAAACAGAACATTATTGGACTTGGCAGCAATATGTTTGTGAAAATGTATGTCACTGATTATTGTAATATCATTAATTTCAGATATTTGTGCCTCAGATTTATGTTACATTTCTACATGATCCTGGCCAGCCTAAGATGAAAAGTCCAGGACCAGATTTAACACCAATAGTCTAATGTGTATAAGACTCTGTGACTGTTTAAACTCTAACATGATCAAACAAGATCCCGTCAAACTAATTTCATGACCAGACTTCAGAAAGTATAAGCCCCACATTACAGTACCAGAGGGTTCAGGTACAATCATCCCTCCTGCTGCTCAGCTGATGACAGTTAATGAGATTCATTTAATCAGAGCTACATTTGGCCTATTCGGTTTTCCATATAACATTAAACTTTAACAAGACTAAATAATCAAAAACTCTGATACGTTTAATGAAGCCTGTTATTTGGAGAAAGTAGAATTCAAGGAGGCGAGAGAAAACAAAGTTAGTTTTTCCTACAGTACTTAACGTGTTCTTTCAATTTAATGGTAGCTTAATAGACTAACGCTAAAGTTTATACTTAAAAGAAACTCTTAATACCAAAAACTCAAGCATATCAGGATCTGTTTGAAGAATTTAAAGAGGGACATTTTAAAAACAGTTTAAAAATCTACTAAATTACATATAAATAATGAAAAACAAATGAGATTAAAGGCCATATGCATTGGCCTACAATTTTTTCTATTGCCATGTAAACACCCTCTCCACCTTCATCTACAAGACATTGTGTCTTGTATGACATAGTAAGCATTTTTAAGGTGGATTATTACCTAGCGTTATAACCTGTTAACCATTAAGTCTATCTATAATCCTGAGGTTCGAGGGCAGCTTTGCTGGGTTTGTTATTAGTAAAGTTTAATCAGCGCTAGACACCTGCCAACATTGTCTGTTGATCACATGACAGCTCTGGGTGGGCTTTGAAACAACAGGGGGGGTTAAATCAGAGATGCCCCCCAATTCGCCCCCCGCTTCCCAATGTCCCTCAACCCTCCATCCAGTCATCTTAAATCCTATTAGGTTTGTTCATCTGGCACACCAACTAAAATGCCGAAGGGGATTCTGGGTATAGAGTTTTATGTTCCTTTCCAACGGTCTTCATCATTTGATTATTCTCTTTAAGATTTAAAATCCAATATGTTTCTCTGGTTTCATCTGCTGTTATTAAACGGCACTTTGTGCAGGTCTTATGTATGGATTTAATGTTTAATTTAAAATGTGTTTTCAGCACTCTGGAGGAGATTTTGAGGGAATGTTTGTTGTGTGGTATATTATAGATAAAAACCTGCAAAAAGGCTTTATAAGTAATCCAAAAGCATGCAAAGCACAAAAACTAGGATTTTTATAAGACGGAAGCAAGAAATTTGGACGTGGCCAGTGCTGGGGATCAAACCTTAAGAAACCTTTCAAGAAAGATTTTGTCTAAACAAAATCTCAAGATCATTAACAGATCAGTAAAAAATGTTCTAGAATACTAGCAGTTAACCCAACATCACTCTCATGATATTTTTCAATAAATTCAATAGAATTGCTATTGAAAATCTGACTGAAGTTTCCTTTCATTTATACAGCAGCACCGTTTATAACTTGTTGCTTGTTGTAATGAATAGACCCACAATGTCTCATTATTACGTTATTAAACCCTGGTTTCAAGTGACAGTATGACTAAATCTCTCAAAACCAAACAAGTGACTCTTACAGCCAAAAACGTCAGCCAATAAAACTCTTGACATAAAACCAAACAGAAGCTTCATCTTGAAAACATCATAAGGCTCATTTTTTGGAGTGCAAAGATGCAGTTGGGAATGTGTGGCCTATTAGGATCGGGAAACGGAGATCAACGGCGGTCATGGAATTCCAGGAATTCCCCTACACTCATTTCACGCCTCATCAGGCCTGTCCTCCTCCTGCTTTCCCTCTTATCTTCCTCATCCCTTCCTCGATCACTAATCGCTATAATGGCTGTCTGTTGCTGCGCCTGCCTGTCTCCCCTGCTGCCCTTCCTGCCAATAGGAACACGGAAACCCTGCTGTCGCTATCAGTGTTGCTCTCTGGGTAATTTAAGACACCTGGTATGTCAGTGCATCAAGCAATTTAAGTAGGCAGGAGCTACCTTGTGCATGGTAAACAGTCTGTTTAATATTTCAGAGTATTGAACTCAACTGACATACAAATGTAGCAAAACCGTTAGAGACCATATGAAATAATTGACCCAAAATATTAATGATGTCATAGTTTACTCACAATCATCTTGCTCCAAACCTGCTAAACATTGTTCTTTTGTGGAACACAGGGAAGGAGGGGGTCGAGGGGCTGTCAGGCTTTCAAAGGGTTCCAAAAAATAGCATAAAAGTTAACATGACAATAGTTAGGCTCAAATTTTAGTTATATATCGAAGTCTTGCTGGACAGACATGGTCACTATTCACTTTCTATATATGCAACAACATATAACTACTACAGATAACTTATTTTGTATTCCACAGAAGAAAAAGTTAGACATACAGTAGTAAATAATAGACAGACATAAGTAAATAATGACAGAAAATTAATTTTTTTAGTAAACTACTCCTTTAAATGTGAATGTTTTGGACATGGCCTTCAGTGTCTTCAGTTTGCAGGTCTTGTTCTTTCCTCCTTAATTATCACAAATGTTGACGTTCAGCTCGACTGACCAAAACCAAACATCTCTCCTGAGGGGAGGAGCTCAGGCTGATAGAATCATCAGTGTCTTGCAGGAAATTGGAGGAAATGTACTATCAACCAGCCCTTTAAAAATACTGCATTTACTGAAGCTCTCAAACAGTCGCCCTTGTTCTGTTTTACCCTGCTAACTATTTTTATTAGCTTGACCAGCAAGAATTCTGTGATTCAACATATTTTACCACAAGAAACAGCACAAGAAACAGCACAAGAAACAGACGGTCCATCAACACTAAACCAAAATAAACCAGCCTGAACCAACATGGACATGTAACTAGTCAAGTAAACAATTTACTCAAGTGAATAAGAAGCACAATCTAACATTTGTTGAAGCTCAAGTCATCCTACAGGAAAAGATCTCCAGTTATCTTCTTTTTCTGCTTGTTCAGTTGTCAGGTTTTTCCTGTCCATGGAGTTCTCCCAGCCCAGGAGTTAATTCACAACACATACTGTGCTGTACTTGAGAACTACACAGTTTTAAGGCATAAAACTCATTCCACACTATGCTGTACCACTCTCCCCTGGGTCATATGGGATTGTATTTGGTCATTTGAATAGCTAAACGAGAGGAAGAGAGAGAGATGGGGGGGGCACTTGTACATTGTCTTTTCTTTCTGGATATTGTGATAAGATTGTAAGGGTCCCTGATGGCTGACCCTCCACAACACAGGGGATTTTTCCAGATTTGTGTTGTTTGGAATTAGGATGGCGTGTCTTAGTAACTCTAAAGGATGGCAGGAAACCCAGCTGCAGGTTGCTATGACGATGTGTGTTACATTGACACATGAATGATGTTGTGGGCAAAAGGTGACACACCACAAAACAGCTGATACTCTTCTTCTGATCTGGTTACTGTCACTCTGAAATGACCCTGTTTCTAGAGGATCATGGGAAAATCACCCCCAAAACAAGGGATTAAAATGGTTGTTAAATAAACAAAATCCATGTTCTTAAACAAAATAACATGATTAAGAATAAAAATGTACCATTTACCTTCTTACGTTTATATCAACATCATAAATATTACAAAAGCATATTTTAGTTACTTAAACATTTATTGTTGTATTGTTTAAATATGTCTTCTTTTTGTTTAATAACTTCAGTACAATCATTTTTCAAAGATAGAAAGTTCAATGACTTAACTTGGTCTGGGACTACGCAATTAAACCACACAAAACTAAACACAACCATTTTTTCTCAGACACTTAGGTCATTTTTAAAGAATGTTATGTTTAGAGTACAAAGAGATAAGGACATGCCCCATGGCAGGTTAACAAATAGATGGTAAAGGTGACGCCCTTTGCCCTCAATGATACAAAAAATCTCCACCGCTTTTCAGAAAACACTCAAAGCTTTGCAGCCCCATTCCAGGTGACCCTTTTCTGAACAAGTTGTCAGCTACATATGTCAGTGTCTCGCCACTTGACCCAAGACCCGGCCCCTCCCCCTGCCTCTCATTGGATAATCCAGTGGGGTATTGTCCTATAGAACAAAGCATTTAGTTGGGGGTGTTCTGTTAAAGACTGTGACTAACATTCCTATCACAATGAAACCTGGCGACCAACATTTAATGACCCTCTAACATTAACTGTTGTGTTGAATTGACGACCCAGTAAAGAAGGTTCTAGACTCACAAATGGAGCATCTTTATGGAGAGGTTCCCTTTCCAATAGCCCTGGCACTTATCTCCTTATTGCAGGCTGAATTTTAATGAACAACAAGTCCAAATGAGCCCCTGTTCTGTGACATTCCTGTAGCTCAATGGGTAGAACATGGTGAAGACCGAGGTCATGGGTTCGATTCCTATGCAACAAATATGCTGTACTGCCAAAATGTAAACTTTAAATTCACAACTCATAACATAACCCCTAGGTTATGATCTACAGCTTTCCAGAATAGTAAGAACAAACCTAAATGTCATTGATCCATGCCAACCTATTGCTTTTGGGTGGTACATAAAGGCAGTCATTTGTATTGTTATATAATGAGAAACACTGTGATACAGGCTATTAGCTCAGAGTGAAAACCAAGGTGCAAAACCAAAGCATGGAAGGGTGACAATCTCTGATGCCTCTCTTACCTTCTAAAAATATGATGAGAAACGATCAAAGACGCCTGTAGCATAGCATGATGTTAACCTGTGTTATATCCTCACAATCCTGCCAGATGAAAGACACAGGGAATCAATTATCGTTCACGGGTGGTGATACCGCTAAGCGTCCCCAACTCTCCTCCAGCGGGAGCTCGTAATAAATAACGACTGATGCCCGTGTGTGTGTGACACAGAGAGAGAGAGAGACAGAGAGACACTCGGAAATGATGCACAATGAAGCAAATGTTATTTTACAAGCAAGCAGTTTTGCTATGACTTCATGTATAGAAGTAGTTTCCGCACCAAGGAAGCCAAACTGAAAATGACTGAATTAAATTCCCAGTGCCGGTTTAGTGAAGTCGGTAACCGTTTAAAATGATGCCATGCAGCTACGACTTCTGTCATATAACATCCCCTATACCAACCAAGCGCTGAATTGCGTCTGAAAAGTCGATGCGTACGAATGATGCCATTTATTATACAATGAAATATAAACATGAAGTGTTTACCTATAGGGGGACTCCGGAAGGTCTTTTTCCCAGCCGAACAAGCGGCGCGTCAAAGCCGCCGAGTCACGGGTCCGAGTCAATCGCGCACCGCGCACATGCTTTCCGTACGGCATCAGAGTGAGACTGTCACGAGCGGTCACTTCATCCCTCCCCTACTTTCATCCACTGCAAATCTCCGAATCCAGCCCCACCTCCCCAAAACACAGGACGGCCCGTTTAGAGCAGTTAAACCATCAGACCGTTCAAGACGAGTACCGGGCAACAGGCTGCTGTTACAATGTCGGATCTGCATAGAGGCAGTGATGCCGCGTGTCCGTCAGCCAGGCTCTTAAAGGCTGTTACAGATCCGACTGTATACGGGCGCAGAATAACAATGAGCACATAATGCTGCAAAAGCAAGCCAGCATTTGGGTATCCAGCCTGAGAGGGTTTTCTGTCTGGAGGGATTTAACTTCAACCGCCCTGTTGTTTGTTATACTGGTGCGCCTTTGGGTCACTGGGCACGAGACCAAAACACAAAGATTAAAGAACAGAAATAAGAAAGCACATAGATTAAAATACTTTTTAAAGGTTTTATCAAATTTGAACAATCAACTATGAAACTTTAAAAACTACGGTCAACTATAGTTTTGTTGCTTAAAGAAAATATTATTTTAACTTCTTAGATTGTCTATTATGTTTTTAAGTTTGTGTTGGTAATATATTAAAAGACAACATTGTTGAGCGTCTTAAACAACAGAAGACTATTGTCCCAGTTTTTAGGCAGGAACAAAGGGCCATTCTGTCCCACTCCTTTTGGACACAACTGCTGTATGAATGGGGATTGTGCTACCTTACGCTATACATGGATATTTTCCATGGCCTGCATTAGCCACATCCCCCACAAACCATTGCCCCTCCTCCCATTACAACTGGAACATGGCATTGCTGTCAGCAGGGTGGGCTATTCTCATTAGGTTGTACTGGTCCTGGTATTAGTCTTGTAGACAGGTGAGAAGCAAAGAGCTCTTATCTGCATCCACAGTTTCAGTGCTGGGTCTGGAAGAGACAGAATTGAAAAAAAAAAACTAAAAATAAGTGATAGCAGATATGCGTTTAGCAGCGGAGCCACAAACAGGAATTTAAAATCACCCTTTTTCCCTCCCCCCATAATCCCCTCTCTGTGACCAATGGGGGATCCAATTTTGTAATCCGGTGGCTTTGAAACTGCGGTTTAACCCCAGTCTCTGCAGGTGGCTGGTGGCAAGTTTAACCATGACCAATATAAATCACTTACAGCCCCTTATAGACCACTAGACTTCTCAAGCAAATCCAGTTCTGGCACAACACGTTTATGACAGGCATCAAGAGACGTTTGTGTTGTTTAAAGGGAAAAGGAGAAAAAAATGCATTTAGGAACATCAAATGAAAAACAATCATTATTAAAAGGCACTTAAGCATTGCTCATTAACTGCATATGAAGAAATGATCTTGGAACAGTTAAATGCACTATTACGCAAATCAGCAATTTCACTTAATCCTCATGTGGGTCTATTTTGATCAGAATCCAAATAAACACTAATTGGCCATGTTTATAAACTCACATGGGTTGTACAATAATACCAATCATATGAAAGACGCCTAAACATCATATACTGTTACCAAAATAGAACAATAGATTACAAAAACAAATTGGTTAAACATGATCAAGGAACATGAACAAAACATTAACAATATGAACTGGGTTTATGACACAAGCAAGGCAACAGCATCAATTCTGTGCAGTTGTTGCCAGTAGTAACAGAACTGTTGCTGTGGACACAGAAGTTGAATCCTGATGTCTTTGTTGTAGGGAAGCACTACGCCACAAAACATATTAGCATATACTATAACAGCCCATTTATTGCAAGGCACGGTTAAAAAAAAACCTACACTAATGGAGTCTGGCATGTATAATTATTTTAATAGAAAGGCTTGTTAAAGCAGACTTATCTGAATTAAACCAAATAATTCCTAGTACTTTCATACTGAATATTGTGAGGTAAACTCAGGTACTATTAGACGTTTTTGGTTATGACCAAAATGTGTGGAGCGCTCCCTCTGCAGGACAAACAGTCGCAGTACAGCACAAAATGCTAGAAAAAAAATAGTCTTGCAATAAACATCTAATGCAGTACAAACTTTAACCTATTAGTTTATATTATTTTTGTTACAACTGCAGTGTCTCATTTTTACATTAAAATTTTAAAATGTAAATTTTTAGATGGTTTGATGTTTAACAGAGCTTCACAATATTAATTTAATGTTTATTGACACTTTTTGTATCTACATAGTTAAAATGGTATAAAATACACTTAAATCAACAAAGGCTCTAATATAGGAGCTTGGAATGGGATGGTCTCATCTTACACAACTCTTTCTTAATATAGACATTTCTCCTTATTAAAGACTTTTGAAGACACATCAAGAACGTTCTCTATATCTTCTAAAGCTGCACCACGTAGATAATAGGCTTCTATTGGTGGTGTAGCTCCTGAAATAATTGGAGGAAATTGAACTGGTGAGGTTATTACATCATACAACGCGTTTCCTCGACATCCATTTCGGTTTGAACAGAACATGCAATAACTGCGTTTGTATTTCTGTCTTATTGGTTTAGCGTCAGCCGTTTGACTTCAATCTAAAAAACTCTCTCACCTGCATGAGGTAATTGGTGATATATGCTGGTTAAAGGCATTTGATTATGACCTGCAGCCTCACTTGTGTTCGCTCTGACATCACCTGGCTTTAACCAACTAAAATCCACAAACAGGTGAGTAATTCACCTTTACAGTCAGAGAAGGAGAAAAAAAAGGGTTAATAACAGAAGCTTCCCTGCTTCTATCCCGACAGAAGCCCTTATTGATGCTGTCAAACAGATGGTGCAGGGACACATTCAACTTACAGGCAAGCTTGTATTTTTTGACCTGAACACAGTGGACTGTCCTGCATCCCAGCTGCAGCAACACACAAGGATTGGAAACAAAAGACAAAGACACAGTCAGGGTCAGATAAACACCAGCGATCAGACTGACTTTAAAAGTCAAAATCAATGCTAAAGCTAACCATCACTAATGCACATTCTTTGTGAAACAGTATTGAAACACTAAATTGCTTGCATGTAACAATCACTGTAAAGTTATAACAAAACTGACCCTTAAGCATAACATAATAGTATACTGTAATCCAGGAAAACACAAACATACCTTTCTGCAGTGTTTAAAGGCATTACTTGTGACGCCACGAAATACAAACAGAGAATTGTCATTGGTCCAGTTTCAATGACGTCATTCTGTCATTTAAGTAAATCGGGAAATTAATAAACACGACATAAACAAATTGAAGGATGCTCTTTATTTCCTCAAGGTTTTTTTAGTAATCACAACAACAACAACAACAACAACAACAGACAAACAGAAATTAAACTGTCATGCAAGGTACGAAATTCCCAAACTAATCATTTTTATTGATTTTGTTTGCCATACTAATGATAACATGTTTTAATCAATAAATCCAACAAATAAACAATCTTACCTGGACAGAATCAAATTCAGTTCATATGAAGCAGATGAACAACTAAAAATAATTTATGACATAGTCTGGCCTCATTTCTACTTATTTAGAAACATACCACGACAAACGTTACATAAGACACTGTATTACATGAACTACCACGTGTTTAAGTGAAATGTGAGTCTGTATTTCTGTCATTCGCGGCATCAGTTCAGAACAACTTCCGCCTTATTTCTGCATCTTTGGTGGAAAAGCATTAAAATGCATGACCGCCGCCCACCGCCCCGGAGGATAATGTCGCAACTAAATGATGAAAACGTTAAATTCTGGTTTATTTCATATTGTGCAGCTTTGTGTTTAAGGAAGAAACTGGTAAATTTAGAAAAAGAAAAAGGTTTTGCTGCTATATCTATAACTGTGCCCAAACAGGGTACATTTTGTTTAATGTTTATCCCAACTAATTTTTCCAAGATTTCCAGTGTTTCCAACACAAAAATCCAAAGAATTCTCCTCTTATATGAAAACTAATCACATCCATGTTAATCACAAAGTACTGAAAACTACAGTCCTATATTAATATTTCATGTCTTCTTGGTTTAGTAGCTATTTGTATATATTTATTTATGTCTATATTTGATGTTCGTCCATAATGCAATTTAAAAAAGTAATTTACCATAGTGTTGTTACCATAGTTACACATTCATTCGGCGTGACAACCTTTCTGTGAACATTAGTTCCGCCCTGCTGTGTTTCCTACCCGATCCCATATTGTGAGACACCCTCCGCCGGCTGATCGCAGGAGTGCAGACGTGTACATTAAGCGCTTTAATATTTTTCTGCTGTTATTTTTCTATTGTTTTCCATCAGCTCGTGTTTATTGCAGCTTTACGACCACGGCAATGACCACCGTTGAGGAACTAAAGCTACGAATTCGCGAGTTAGAAAATGAATTGATAAAGTCGAAACGGAAGCAAAGCGATGCTGAACGTCACGTCAGACCCAAGATTGATCAAATGAGTGCAGAAGTCATAGACTCAAATCCATACAGGTGAGCAGTTTGATCCTAATGTATATTTTACTACTTCACGGTAACTGTCATTCATTCTTACTGAACATATGAGCTTAACCGGTAGTTAAATAATTCACATGTCTTGCAGTCGTCTGATGGCTCTTAAACGAATGGGTATAGTGCAAGACTATGAGGTAAACACGTTTTCTTCATCATTGCATAAGACTTTTAGTGTATAAACTGCCTGATCGTGTTTAGATGACCATTATCCACCTGCTGTCACCCGCAGAAAATCCGCTCGTATGCTGTAGCAGTTGTGGGAGTTGGAGGGGTGGGGAGTGTCACTGCAGAAATGCTCACCAGATGTGGCATTGGTAAGGTAATGCGCTTTTCTCCTCATTCCTTAACATGTCAAATATACAGGACTACCTCAGACCGCTTTCTGGATCATAATGTATGTGTGATAGTCATTGGAAATGTTTGCTTCGAATCCTTATGCACTGATGTAACATTTTGGGCAGTATATATAAGTGTATATATATATATATCAAATTATACATGTTTCATACAGAATACAGATCGACAATTCAGTCAATAATATCTATATATAATTTTAATTCATGATGGCTGGTAAATCAATTGTTGTTTAAAGAATTACACTATAGCTCTCGTACATATACTGCAAGTGAAATCAGGTATTATAACATTATAATGTACTGTAGTAAATATACTAACTTTAGACATTTAGACAGTGTACAGGCTACAGTTTTAAATAGAAAAACAACCCTCATATTATTTGCTTGCAATATTTGATTGATGCCAATAGTTTAAAAGTAAAAACACTGTATCTTTAAAGTGTGTATTTCCAATTTTATTTGTAATATAAAGCATTCCTCAGTTCCTCTGCATCTGTAGCATGTAATGCAGGTTAGAGCACAGGACAGAAGCCAACAGCATAACCCCCAGAGACATGCCTTACTGTAGCTATGCGGTAACAGACTGTCATACCTGATTCTGCTGTGTGTGGGATTTCTCCTGCAGTTGCTGTTGTTTGACTATGATAAGGTGGAGCTGGCGAACATGAACCGTCTCTTTTTTCAGCCACATCAGGCAGGACTCAGTAAAGTTGAAGCTGCTGAACACACTCTTAGGTGAGGGAGGAAAGTTAATCACTGCCTTCAGTGAATGTGCTTAAGAGACAAACAGAATAATGTTCAGCTGGTCATATGATCTCGGCCCCCACAAGGCGGGTCACTTCATATGAAATGAATGTGCTTTTAATACTATAACATTAATATTCTTTTAATTGTCTTGTAACTTTTAATTTTACTTATTTATTAACATTCTTTAGGGCTAAAACATAAAGTAGAACAAATTAAACAAATTGAAGTAGAAATTACAGAAGGTAAAGTGTAAATCTGTGCTTATTTCCTATTTTAATTTATTAAATTTTGTTGTGTATAAACACACAGGAGCATTAATCCAGATGTTGCCTTTGAAACCTACAATTACAACATCACCACAATGGACAACTTTATACATTTCATGGAGCGCATAAGGTTTTTATTTCAATGTCTATATTATTATGGTTTGGTCTCATTCAGTCTCATATTTCTTGTGCGTGCTGTGTATGTGTTACAATAACCAGCATTTGGGTGTGTTGTGATTTTAGTCATGGTGGTCTGGAAGAAGGGAAGCCTGTAGATTTGGTGCTGAGTTGTGTTGATAACTTTGAGGCTCGGATGGCCATTAACACTGTAAGTATTGGCATTTTTACTTTCCCTATTGAACTGTATACTGTACTGTACAGAACTTGAATACTGTATTGTACTGTAAAATGGTTTTTGTGTTGCTAGTTACATTTACAGTTACATATACATTTTACAGTTGCATTACATATGCATCTATACATTTAGGGTTAGTACAACTATTTGAATATATATGTTTATATTTAAACAGGCATGTAATGAATTGGGTCAGATCTGGATGGAGTCGGGAGTCAGTGAGAACGCAGTTTCTGGACATATTCAGCTCATTAAACCCGGAGAAACAGCCTGTTTTGCTGTATGGCACACATATAACTCCATACAATCAAAACAAGAATCTGTACCTGTGTAGCTACAGAAAGCAATTTTATGTAGAACTTGTCATAAAAAATTGACATTTCAGAGTAATCTGAATCCACTCTCTGTTGCAGTGTGCCCCTCCCCTCGTGGTGGCTGCTAACATTGATGAGAAGACATTAAAGAGAGAGGGTGTGTGTGCGGCCAGTCTGCCCACCACAATGGGAGTGGTCGCTGGACTCCTAGTGCAGAATGTTCTGAAGTAAGAGATAACAATGATTACATCACTAATCACAGCTTATGCTTTTACATTAGCATGTAACATTCATTTTATTGTTACCTAATTTGCATTAGTTGCATTCAAATGTCTGGCTTGTTCTTCACAGATCTGTATATTTAAGCTGAATGCCACTAGATGGCAAAAGTGCTCAGAGGTTGAGCCCTCAATTTGAGCACAATTTGAAAGGAGGTCTAAACACACACCATCTGTGTTGTAGGTATCTGCTGGGCTTCGGGACAGTGAGTTATTATTTGGGCTATAATGCTCTGCAGGACTTCTTTCCTAGCATGGCAATGAAGCCCAACCCACAGTGTGATGACAGACACTGTAGACGACAACAGGAGGAGTTCAAGGTGACACCCCTATAAATGCACATAGTATAGCAAATAGCTAAATAGTATAGCAAATAGCTAAAACCTTAAAAAATATCTTGAGAAAATCATGACTGCACTGCCATCTAAAGTGTGTTTCAATAATCCCTTTTTTCAATACTGTTGCTTTTTCCCAGAAAAAAGAGGCAGAGCGTCCCAAACAGGAAGTGGTACAGGAAGAAGAGGAAGTAGTACATGAGGACAATGAATGGGGTCAGCGTCCCATGACTGGGCACACAACACAACGGATTCCTCATTCATGAAACATTATGTCTCTATACATAACGTTTATAAATGAATGCTTGAATTATTCTGACAGGCATTGAGCTGGTGTCAGAGGTCTCGGAGGCGGAGCTTCAGGCTGCATCTGGACCTGTTCCAGATCTACCAGAAGGCATTACTGTAGCCTACACCATACCTGAGAAAGTACGAACCAATGAAATACCTCATATTCTCTTAAATTAAGAAGTTTGTTGTGTTAAGGATTGATCCAAGATTTGATTGGTTACTCACACAGTTAGTGTTTGGGACTGACAGACGTATTTAATAACAGGCGTGTCTCTTAAAATGTCCAGTGAATATATATATCAAGAGCAATCTAATACTGTGTGATTGGGTAAAATGTGTAAACAATTTTACCCATTTAAAATGGGTAAAAAAGTGGTCACTTTACTTGTTTCACTGTAAGTAACACCTGTAGTGATAGTGATTGATCATAAATACATGACTCTGTTTCTGAAAGGCAGCAGATTCTCACTGAGTGACAGTCTATTGCTGTGTCAACTTAGCCATTGTGTTTGAACCACTATGCTAGCTCTTCACACACTCTTTCCCACACTAGGATGGAGACTCGGGTGACACTGTGGAGGACACAGACCAGAGCCTGGAGGAGCTCATGGCTCAGATGAGGAAGATGTAGAGAAGAAACGAAAGATCCATGAGATCCCAAACAAAGAAACTTTCACTGCGTTCTAGTTCACATTTTTTTTACTCAAATTATTATCTAAGCTACATTATGCACAACAAAAGGTCTTCAGTTTTTTTTATTCTGTCGTTCCAAAAAAATGTGGAAGATTTTCTTGACTTCATGCTAAATTCTCATGGCTGGTAATGGTTTTGTTTCTCTGCAGTGTGAAGGTTTAGAACCTGTCAGGAAGAGAACATGACTTACCAGAGTTATTTTTATTAACTGTGAGGTTAGCAGAGAACTGAAATGACCATGTGTGTTGACGCATCTGATTAAATGAACATTCTGTAAATGTGTTTCAATTACTTAGTCAGAGAGTGTTGAGAACATCATATCGGTGTTTTCGTACAAATGTCACACGTTTCACCAACCTTAAACTGTATTCAATGAAGCAACACTGAAAAATGAGAAAGAAAATAAACTTGTTACAATACATTTACCTCTGTCTGTGTTAAAAATGAGTTTATAAAAACTAGTGTGTTACTAACATAAAGGAAATGTGGCCAGGGTGTCTGCTTCTTTTTGATGGTATTAATGTTTTTTAAAAAACGATGTGTATAAAAACAGCTCTAACCTTTTTACAAACATTGGTAGTAATAGGTTGCAACATAAATGCAGACTGCAGTTTCTCACCAGTTGACAGTAAAGCACAGATTAACCAGGGCTGTGGCTGTCTGGAACTGTGATATCAAGAGCTAATTCATATGGAAGACCGGCCTTCTCAAGCTTTCTCTGTGAAAAAAAACAAACACACAATGTAAAATTAAACAGTTACTAAAGATAAACATTTACACCATCTCAATCTAGATATCTGGCACAGCTGTTGTGCTGAAACTGTTTCCTGTGGTTTCTTACCCTGTGTTTGTAAAGCAAGCCCAAGTGTTTGAGGGTGGAGGTGAGAGTAATAATCAGGTGTTAACAGATGTCAAGCACTTTTCATACAGAGTCTAGAAACAATCTGGGTGAACAACCAGGTGTATATATAAATATATATTTTGTACACACACACACACACACACACAGTTGTTTCATATTAACAACAGGAAAATGTGAAATAACCTCATATAAAGGTTTGGGGAAACAAACAGGTTAAGCAGCGACATCTGAAGTTATCTTTTCCTGTTGCTGCAGTAACCATGGTAACTCATTCGCAACACATCATCAACTCTTGACTTAAGTCATGTTACAAACACACAAATAATATTATAAAAACAAATTTAAAATCTTATTATATCAAATAAAATCAATTTAAAAAACACATTCGCTAATACAATAAAGGTCTTATTAAACTTCTACACCACGGATATTAAATTCAATATTGCTACAGGACAATTAATCCTAATGGTACATATTTTGGCATATATTTGTGATTTGTTATGATCTTAAAAAGTGCAACATAAATAGAAGTTCTCACGTCAGATGTTTACTGAAGAACTGAATGAATGTCTTCACAGCATTTTCCCTCATCCACTCACTGCGTCACATGCTAGAGAAACCACATGCATTGACTACATGAATGAGTTCTGTTTTTAATTACTTCTGTTTATTTTTACCTACTTTTCCAAAAAGATGTGAAACTAAACCCAGAGTTTCCTTAAATAATATCACAGTATCATATTTATTTTACCCACACAAATACGTCACACAACAACACACAAATGTGTCATGGCTTTAGTTCCCAGTATAAACATAAAATGGTTTCCTTGAATGCATTGTAGCCTGGATAAAACCATAAAACACCAGGGCAAATGCTTAAATATAAACACAACAATGTCTGTGCACACACATCTATGTTACTCGCTGCCCAGCGAATAAGGCTCAATGTGTATTCTTTTTAAAACATCTAAATCTAAATGATACAAACTCAAAAACTGGCATGATTAAAATAATGTAAAAAAACACTTTTTTAATAGTACTTTTCATTTTTCAACTATTTTCCCTCAGAAAGACATTCTTAACTAAACACACCAGACATAGGATATTTTTTTAATCCATTTCATATAGCAAGGCCAGAACACACACATACACACCTGAAAGCCACAGGCATGACTAATTCTAAGCAGTCTCTGCAGACTGTGGTGGGCAGAGATTAGTGTGGGGGAAACTCTGATCTGGGAACATCTTAACAGCCTCTGATTCACTGACTTAAGTACACTCACAGCACATCAACTGCATGTAGACAAATACTGACAAACACACTCATTCACACATATTAAATTAAATGTCACCTCTCTCATGCTATTTATGATCTAAGCCCAGTGAGTGTAGCGCAACCCTCAGGCCTTTAGGGTTAAGCTAACAAAACCCTGAGTTAAAGCAAAATTCTTAATGCATGCTAATCGACCAAGCTATATGTTGTGACTAAGAGTTACTACAGGGAAATCTAACTCAAGTGGGTGACTGGTTAAAGAGAACTCTAAGCACACCATAATTGAATAGGGATGTTTATTTGAGGTTAGGAAGTGTTACCTATATTTTGATTATGATGTCGCCATGGTGATTCTAACCAGGGTGGAAGAATCTTATAGGAATTCATTGAGAGACCGGAGATAGACCAGAAATGCTGGAGGAACTACAGGGATGACCAGAAAGGAGGATTTGAAGACACTTAAAGGTAAGTTATACACTTGGTTCCTTTTGCTTGTACTGCTTAGCGATGACTAATAAGTGCTTGGTGACAAGTTTTCATCAGTCTGAATTAAACCACTTTTCAAGAGAACCAACCATCATTAAAGAAACCTGGTTAACCTTATTCATCCTTCGCTATGCATGAGAAAAGCACTCTCAAACTTTGAGTTCTGAGAACATGAGTTCTTCTGAATTACGTGACTGCCACTATTACAGGTTATCAGGAAGATTCCAACGTTTTGTTGGAATTCTAAACTTTTGTAGTAACTTTGGTACTGTTTGGTAAGAAAGGTATAAAAAAAAGCAAGCAAATTTGAAATTCTGCTAATGTTTATTAATTCTGCTATTATCAGCTATAAACATCGATATTAAACAACACCATTATTCAATCACAGTGTAGTTGATATAAGTCACCTTCCTCTCAGAGTTAGTCAGTCTTTCCTCCTGAGTTACTGACACAGGTCTGGACAGGCAGAATGAAACTGTTTCAGGGAAGTTGACAGTTTCCATAACTACACCACAGTGAGACAAACTTCATGCTATCGTCAGAAATATGCTCAATGTGTTTATATTTGTGCTCGTTAAGTGAGCAATGCCACTATTATTATGGCAAAAGGTATTTACCATTTTCGCATCAGACCTGTAACAATTATTATGTGCCTTCCTAACTCTTTATTAGAAAAAAATACAGGTGACTAAAAACAGATGATAAAAATAATATGGGGCAAAAAGGGAGAAATAGGTGTTTTCCATTAATTTTTTACCACAGACTTACATTGATGGAGGAATCTAGGAATCTGACTAATGATTTACTGGTTACAGTGATGTAGTTTTCGTCTGAATATGACTCAAATCTGGATGGCCTAAGTCTTCAGCTGTTGAAACCCTTTTAATGCACTACCAGATGCACTACCTCAAATGTAAGGCATTCAGGTTTATTATCATATTTGTGGGCATACAGTAAGGTAAACAAATCACAGCAATGCACACGTTTTCCCCCTGCTGTCTTACTGGTAACCGGTTACTATGCACGGCATTTACAATGGGTCCACAATGCGACCAAAACTAGCCTGAAGCATTTTCGGTTTTGATATGAGTCTCTCTATCAAGTCACGCATGGACTGTCACGCACTTACCTTGTGTATCTAGAAGAATGGTACTAGAATATCTGAGGTTGCACAATTAAGGCAAGTTTAGTTTACTGGTTTACAACTTGTCCCTCAACCCCTTAAACAAAATTATCTGCCTAATTAATCATATGTAACCAAACGTATTTGTGTGAACAAAAAATTAAAAATGAGATTATAGAATAATTTTATTTGTTTGTTGTCTGGCAGGACACTTAAACAAGTTTTAAAATGAGTAGAAGGATGATAAATGGAAAATGTTGAAACAAGTGGGTTTCATAAACACGTGATAAGTCACACACTGTCATGCATCTAGATGTCATATCATCCACACCCTAAAAATAGGCTGTTGTGGTGGGAAAATTGAAACCAAAACTTTTTGCGTTGCATGTCCACTTCATTCTGAGAACTGCATCGATTTGCAGGTAATGGGCTTTCTCATGTCTTCATGTGGTGGACTGTTCCTCTTTAGGTCTCCTGCCACATAGATGCAACAAGGTCTCTTGGTAATTTCTAGCCAGGAAGAAATACATCACAGGATCCAGTACCGCACTTACACATGTTAAAGCCGAGGTTGTGTGATTCCACAAATGTAGCATTTGTCTTTCTGATTCTGACTTTGATAAGTCATCGTGTTGTATGATGAAGACAAACCGGTTAATATGATAAGGCACAAAGGCAATTACAAAGTTAACCACCGTTAGTACAATCAACCTCATTGCCTTATGCTGAGAGGGTGTTCTTTCTTTCTTGGGTGTTCTTTTCTCCATACTTCTGACTTTGCAAAATATCAGGATGTAAGACACCACCAGGATGACCAGAGGTATAAGGAACGCGACGGCCGTTGACGCCAACGCCCTAGTGGGATTGGATGACTTTTCTATGTACAGCTGTTCGCAAACCGTCCCATTCCATGTTTGCGATTGTCTAATCACCTGTTTTTTGGAGAACAGGACAGGTGCCATGGAAATGGTCACCATGATCCACAGAACCGCACAGATTACCTTGGCGTTCCTGGTATTTCTCAGTCTCTGAGTCTTGTGTGGTAGGACGCAAGCCAACAGGCGGTCAACACTGATGCAGGTCATAAAACACATGCTGCAGTAGAGGTTGATGAAGAACAGGAAGCCCACCACACGACAGGCCCCCTCTTCAAGAGGCCAGTGACCGTCTGAGATATGGTAAATCATCCGCATGGGAAGCACCAAGACATACGAGACGTCAGCTATTGCCAGGTTCTTCAGAAACATTTTGGAAGGAGTGTTGCGGTTGTCATGGCAGCAGAACACCCAAAGCGCCAAGGCATTGCTTGGAACCGATAGAATGAAGATGACAACGTAGAAGGTTGCAAGAAGGACGTTTTCCACATGAGAGCTGTGATAGATCCACTCCTCAGAGTTATTCAACATGGTGCAGGTCTTTAAAATCTTTGAGAAGGTGCTGTTTGGAGAAGGGTATCAGTTTGAATTAGTATTAGACTGGTTAGCAAGATCATTTTCACAAGACAACACCAAGAACACGTAACGTTAACACATTAATTTCATATTATAGACAACACTTCAATGTTTTATAAGGCAAATTTAAATGAACACTACTTTAAATAGACAGGTGTATTAGTCTAGTTATGTCAGAATTTGATGGGTACTTACAGATTACAAGCTGGTACAGATTCGTCCTTAACCATCAGAAACAGAGTAGCAACTAACACCTCAGATGGCTACTTGTGTGTTAGATTTTATCTGTTTCCTCTTTTAGTCATACAGTCGTAAGCAGACATGAACAGACAAGCTGTATAGTATAAGTAGAATCAGTCCTTTCACAACATCCCTATTAACACACCCCCTCTACTGGCCTCTTGTATGTGATTATTAGATCAGTTATAATAAGACATTAATGTAGTTAGTTTAAACAAGATAGATGGGTAGACAGACAGACAGACAGAATTCAGTGAGGTAAATGGACTATACACAGTTTATATTATTTGTACTGAATGCCATTATGGTGCCAGTATAGGTGCTAAACAAAGTACACAGAATTGACAACCCACAATTTAGTTGAACCATCTGACAATATGTTTAATAGAAAGACAGCAGCAGACAAACCATTGCCACAATGACTTGAGCCCATGTCAGTGACAAGCATGCAAAAGTTTATTGTTGGAATACCTACACCTTTGCACAGTTTGCATCTGCATTTAAAGCTATACAAAAAGAAAACATTTTTATTTACAAAATCTGTCTGTGCAAGCATGATCTTTTGTTATATTCTTTCTCTGCAATTCAGTATAGGCATGCATAGAAATAAACTTTGGTACAATATGTTAACAAAACTAAAGACAACCTCTGAAATACAGATGTTACAGTATTTACACAGAAAATAGAAATCGTTTCATCCATCACTACAATTTTTACTTTACACTTAGACATCAATACTCTTTAATTTAAAAGGCATAGACTGAGTAAATTCGAGGTTTTTGATAAACTGTAGGTAGGTTAGCCAGGTAAACCCTACCTTAAATGTACATATACATAGCGTCTAACACAGTATATATAGTCATGTATGAACGTAAATGACAATTTTTGGCAAATAGGCACAACTACTGAAAAACAGACAACTGTTTACTTGAAAAACTGTTGTCATGTTAGAACAATAAATCTTAAAGACATTGGCAGTGCATGAGAGAAAAACAAAGACACAATGTTAAATTCAGTTTGTGCTAGTAGTTAGTATACTTACAGTACTTGATTCACTAACTATGGCTAAAACCACGTCTGCCAACTAAAAACGGCAAATAAAAACAACCTACAATCAATTAGAGACCACTAACAACCAACATACTGTTTATATACTAGCATTATGAGAATACTTTTTCTTGTTTTTAGTCTCTCTTTAACTTGTATGAAAAATAAATATTATTTTCAAATGAAGTGCGCTATAAAATCCTTAAACAAGAGGCTGCTCTCTGCAATTACTACATTCTATTTCATTTTTAACAACAGATCTGTTGCTGTCCTTACGATTTGCAGAGATTTAAAAATGCACAACATAAAATAATGGGAGATAGCCATTCAATTAAACAAGTGTATATGTAGAATGGACAAGTGATGCAAAAATAAAAACCATGCCACCCAAAAAAACAAACGAACAAACAAACAAAAACTAAAAAACTAAATAATATTCCATTTCAGAACTTAAAAAATAGAACCAGAACCAAAACAAACAAAATAAGAAAAAAAGTGAATCTAGTAAGAAAAAAGAAAAGAAAAAAGTAAAATATGAGTGACATTAAAGAAATAGAAGCAGTCAAGCGTTCTATGCAGCATCCTTAGCAACGGTAACCGTGGACATAGCTGATTTACCGGCATTCCCGTTGTGCTGCCGACTGTAGCTGGTGAAGCTTGGTGTATGAATGGTGCGGATACTCTTTGCACTCTGACTCAGCATAGTCGGGGAAAGAGGGGAATGGGAAAAGGAAGATGAGGAAGAGGTCGAAGGTCGACCGTTTGGTGTCTGTGTGGGAATAGAGAGGCCTTTAGTGTTGTGAGTGGGAGGGGCATATTTAAGAGACCCATTAGAGAGGGCCGGGATATGAGAGGAGACAGAACTGGATCGAGGAGAATGGAGGGAGGTTTTGCTAGCAGGAAGCGAGGAAGATAACGGAGAGGAAGAACTAACATTGTTAGTAGTATCAGACTGGCATGAGCTTTTTCCTGAACTAGAGGAAAAAGCAGGAATTTTAGAAGCAGGCACGGTAGGAGAAGTGGATTTGGGATCTCCTCCTGATCTTTTAGCACTTCCGTTAGCCTGCAAACAGAGACGCCAAACACACTGGCTGTCAATAATGAGGGAACTCATTAAAACACAGAATTGTAAGCATGTTTAAAATCATTCTATTGGGAGCTACAGTTGATCACAAGAGATTATCACTGACAGAGAAAGTACATACATAACCAATGACCAAACTAAAGACAAAAACTAAATACATCTATAAGGTAGGTTGATAGAGGTATTATTTTGAATAGAATGTAAGATGGAAAGTTGAGGGACAGGTTATGAGTTATGTGCAGTGCAACCAACTAGTATTCAATACAAAAGGAGGTTTCAGGGAAAACAGAAGAGGTATATTATGGCAAACTATACACAGGATTATATAGATTTAGTGGGTTTAGTGGATACTGAGGTTGGCAAAGGGGTCTGAGGATTCCTCTGAGAGGTAAAAATGGGAAAGGATCTGTAAATGTGTTTAGTAGAGAAGCAGTCCTGTATTTCAAGAGAAGAAGGGTGTGGGTTAGATGTGAGTACTGTCTAAGCATGGGTCGGCAGCATTAGAAAAGCTGTGCCTGTGGTATTTCAGTTTAATCTCCCCACTTGGTTTATTGGTTTGAGTAAAATCAGTCTCCCACAGTACCAAAGCCACATGCAAAGCAAACATGCAGAAGCAATCGATGGTATTGTAAATTAACAGTTAGTTGCCTTCAGTCACAGCCAATCAAAATGCAGCAAGAGAAAGCATCAGCAATTCAAAGATGGCTGCCTTTCGCCAAAGAACAGTCTGTTTGGTCTCATCAGGTTATTTGCTAGTTTTTTTCCTCACAATGCAAGACCTGCAACAACTAACATTTCTGTCTCAAGCATTCAGTCTTTGCCTAGGTGTGTGCATCTTTCTGAGTGGACACATGATCCTAAGATAAAACTACCTGGCGGAACTGCCTCTGAGTGTCCTGTAGCTTTTGCTGTTTTGTTGCCCTTTCTTTGTCGGAGGTGCTCGGTTGCTGCCGTGGCTTGGCAGAAACGGGCACCGGCATACGACTAGTTGGTGAGACCACGCTGGCATTCTGCAAAGGAAATTTAAAGCAAACAGAATAAATAAAAAGAAAGAAACAAAAAGAGAGCCTTATTGGAGATGTTTTGTAAGCTATAAACAAAGCAAGCCGCAGCTTGCACAAAATATTAGTGACCTTGACACTTTAAAGTATCTGTAGAAAAGACAGTGAGAGGTAAAGATGCATGCAAATCAGCAGAGAAAACATTTGTCCTGAGGACTCAGAACCCACACAAAGGAACCAGAAACATGAAATCACTTGAGATTGTAATTTTAAAATGAAGAATTTCTATGCCACATTTACCCAAGGTTAGAGCATCATAAAAAACACAAAGATCTATCTCCTAAACACCACTCTAGAAATGAACACACACCATATTTATACAAATATGTGAAAGTGTTAAAAGGTTAGATCCAACAGCTGGTCCCCTCCACCACTGGAGAGGCTAAGGATCTTTAGAAGTCTCTGGAAAGGGTGGAATTGTTGAGGAAGTGTAGAGGGACAGACCCAGAGTCTTTGCTAAAACAGTAGGAGCTAAATAGAGACCTGCTGGGTGGGAACTGGTGTGACCGAGACCCCTGCAGTTGGTATGATGGCAGGCCGAGGAAGGAGCTGTGGTTTAGTCTTCTTTTGGAGACCAGAGGCTTTGCTGGTTGAAGAAGGCCTGGGAACCAATGTTTTGGGTGATGGTGCTTTCTCTAAGTGCCCTACACTCACTTCAACTTTGCTCTCTTGAGTTTCTAAGTTCACAGAGTTTTTAGTGTTATCAGGAGATTTTGGTCCCATTTCACAAATTGTGTTCTCAAGCTGTTTAATAGTTTGTTCTAGACTATCAAGGGTTTTGTAGGTACTTTTCCGAATCTCATAGGTCCGTCCATTAGCTTCCTGTGTATTTGATTTTGAATTTTTATTGGATTCTGTTTTAGAACAAGAAATTTCAAACCTCTTGGCCTCTTTGTGTTCTCTTACAGTTCCATCTGACTCCTCCTCATCCTCATAGACGACAACCTGCAAAGTCTTTTTGCCTGTTTTTGTACCAGTGCGAATAGCTTGTGTTAAGGCAGCTAACTGTTTCTTTGGAAACTTCAACTTGAACTTTTTCTTTTCATCTTGCTTTGCATCACTAGTATCTTCTACCAATGACCCTCCCTCTGATAATGATGAGGATGATGAAGAGTTTAACATGTGTGGAGCACTATCTGTAACATCTGCACGAGACTGTGAACCAGTACTTTGTCCAGATTTTCTTCCATCTTCAGTTTTTTTCACCTGCACTCCTCCATTCCACTCTTCTTCCTCTGTTTCCTCATTCTCCTCGTCGATTCTTTCTTCTGCAAGCATTCGGTCAAGCTCTTCCTCACATTCAAAGATGGTGGAAAGTCGTTTATAGGCCGAGTGGATATCCACTGGCTCATCAAAGATAATAATAACTGGCTTTTTAGTGGCGTTGGCAGCACTAACACTGGCATCATCTCCTGATGTTGTGTCACTATGATAAACGCTTGGTCTTTTGCTGCCAACAGTTACAGTCTGTACACTACCTTTCTTGGCATTGACCAACTGCTGGTACTCTCCAGTGGAGAGGGCTTGTACCTTAGTGTTGGTGATCATGAAGGCAAAGTTATCAGGTGGTGGTGGAGGGGGCTCCTCTCCTGTCAGATCAGGACTGAGAGAGGCCTCTTCATCTTGCTCCATTTCCTCAAACTTCATTTCCCTTGGTTTGGATGAGCCAAGCTTTATATTTGCTTTAGAAAGGCCAGGTTCAGGATCTCCAAAGGTGACTGGTGAGCAAATTGCTGTTGGAGACTCTACCATCTCTTCCATACTAACCTGCACATGTGCAGCCTTCACAACATGGACCTCTCCTTGGGTTGGGCTACTTGGAACTTCTTCCAAAGGAAAGGATGGGTTTGACTTCATTGAGGTCAGCAGGGACAGAGAGCTAGCTTGGCCATTCAGTTTTTGGCCAGCAGATTTATTATTGGATATCTGCAGCTGGTTTTGGTATTGGTAAGAAGTGGTCATGTGTTGGTCAGAAGTATGTGACACCTGTGATGGGGGCGCATGCGATGTGTCTCTACGCTGTGTTGATTCCTCTGATGTTGATGGGGTCCCTTTGGAGATCTGAGCTGTGACATAGTAGATGACCTTAAAAGGTCACAGGAAAAAATAAAGCTTAATTAGTTAAGGTATACATAATAAAAACGAAGGTATCCTACATTGTAATATTCATATATTCTACAAATGGCTGCTACATTACTGGGTCACTGAGGTTTAATCACAGTCTGCCCATTCAAAACACTTACAGGTCACTTTTTGCAAAGGCTTTGCTTTTAAACTAGCCTAAGAGCCTTACTCTGTGGCCAACAGTGATCTCTGAACAGATGAATCTTAGTAATTATGCAGCAATCAATATTTGACCCTACCTGGGCTTTTTGAACACAACTAACACTATCATAACTGAATACAATTTAAGGGAATCTCTTAACTATCATACTACCATGAAAAACATTGCTTACCCCAGGACTCTGACGGACTGTATTGTTGCCATTCTCATCGGTGTCAGGACTCTTGTTGCCTTGGTCTTTATGCTGTGATTTGTGGGGAATAACATCACTTCACAATGTAATAATGCTGCCCCTATTGCTTCAATTACAAATAAAACGCCATAAAACAATCTAAACCGAATCATATACTACTATCAAAAACATCTAATTTTCACTTCCAAATATCTAATGGAAAGATTGATTAAACGCATACAATTTAGGAACTAAAATGTATTAACAATATTTTACCTGTAAACGGAGATTCAAATTTGCACACATTTCCAAAAATAACTGAGAAAATGTTCAGTGAAAGGGCAAAGGTGTAAGAGGTAAAGAGAGAAAGCGAGACTATAATCCATTAAATTAGTTGGTTTTATAGGTTTATAGCAGACATGCAGCAAAGTGAGAAGATCAAAGAATGAACTCTGAACTCCAGACTGCTAGCTGAAGGTCTTCTCAAAACCTTGAGGAGCAAATTAAGCCTGTGCTACATTCTGCATTTGACTGACATGGACCCTTTCTGGAAAGTGAAGACCAGAAGTCACAGAAGAACTTTTTTGCTTGTTTTTCAATTAAATTATCTTCACATTGCATAACTTAGTAAAACTTGTTTTGGAAGAACATATATCTTAATTAGGTGTATTTTTGTACCCCACTGACAAACAGTTTTGCTTGTTTTAAGCATAAAGTAAGCATAAAATTATGTGAGGTTTATGTTTAAAACAAAACTTTGTGGATGGGGTAAATAAACTTAAGTTGCAATATGCAGTTTAGTTTACAAACAGGTTTGCAGAATGCATACTGTACAGAAGCTATGTACTTATTTTTTTCTAAAAATGACAAATAAATACTGAATAATAGTGTTATTTTTAATTGAAAATATTGTTTTGTAGCATTAATCTACAAACAATATTTTGGAATAAACAATCTGATAACGCCTACAATAAAAAAAGTTTCAGTAACAAGGGATGGTTTGCATGTAACTTCTGAGAAGTGAGATCACACATTGTTTATTTAAATGATATTATAAAAAACACACACACAACACCCTTGGACAGCAGAATGTCAAAAATCTAGTTTATTGATTGGATGCCTCAGATCACACATAGCCAATCAAATCTGAAGTTGAAACTTCCCTTTTGGCTCAAACTACAATCAGCACAGACCATGAGTTCAGTAGAAACAACAGGAAAGAAACAGAATTCAAATTAAAGAACAGTGAGAACATTCTGGTGTCAGGTTCCCATCACAAGAGTGTACAGAGGACGTCAGCGGAGGGTAAGAAAGCGAAACAGGCATTTATAAAGGACAGCCATCAGGGACAAGCAGCTGGAACAGGCAGGCAGTTGAAGGGCCTACTAAAGGACATTATATCCTTTACCTTCTTATCTTTAAGGGGCATTAAGGCCCCAGGTCTTAGCTCTCTGATCTGTGGCTCTACCAAACCCTTGAGCCCTACCTCCTTAACAGAGCACTTCTGGAAAACCTGAAGAGAAGAATTTGTGAGGATGGAAGTTAGTAATTAAAATCTGCCCATCATTAGAATGGGCAAACCATCTACAATGTACTACAATTTACCAACAGTGGGTGTTTACATAATATTGGCAGAACCAGGCAAGAGCCTTTAGTGTACACTAGAGTACATTTGCCACCTACAGGATTTACAGTATAATCTGAAACCACTGAGCCGCCATTGAAATGTCATTATTTTAAATTGAAAATAACTAAAAAGAAATGTTCTTATGTAAATGCTGTATTAAATATTTATTTTCTATATACTATTTTCAGGTAATCATCAGGTTTTGCACAGATTTGTGCAGTTTATGCTAGCTCAAGTGCAAGCTACTGGTATGCCTGCTAAATACTAGATGATTCTTAAGGTCATATTCATTTTTTTGTAATTCTAAAATTATAAATGTAATAAATTTATATAATTCTTACAGAAATGCTTTATTTTACTAGTGGCCTCAGACCTTTGGAGCCCACTGTTTATGGAGCTAGTGATTTTGAGAACAGTGTATTTGTTTGAAGGAAAAAGCTAATATGCTGCACAGGAATTGAAACTGCTCACCAAAAAAAACAGAGCACACAGAAAAAGAATCACAAAACCCCCACCAAAAAACTTTACACCCCAGACATTTAAAGATCAAGACACTTGATTAAATTTTTAGATTTAGTGAAACTGAACAGCATACGCATGTGCAAGTTTATACCCATTACATGCATAGAAACCTAACATGTGTACGTGTGACTCACCTGCAACTCTGCCATGATCTTATCTCCCTCGTCTTCTTCCTCTGTGACGGCTGAGGCAACGACCGGAGGAGTGTTGGGTTTAGGTTTCGGCTCTGGAGGGGTTTTCGGCTCAGGCTGAGAGACTGGACTGTTTGGCTCCTCTTCACTCTCCTATAAAAGAATTCCACATTAACATCCTATCTCAGGAAAATGGAAGGAAATGATGTAGGTCCAGCAAACACACCTGGGCAGTGACAGACTCCTTCCTGCTGGTGTAAATAACCTCTCCTGAGCGGGTGGTGGTCATCCCGGTGGTGTTGGTGGTGGAGTAGTTTCTTCGAGGTGGGGGTGGAGGAGGGGATTTGTTGGCCTTCTCAGTGCCTTGAAGTTTGACAACCTTATCCTGAGTCTTACTCTGTTTCTCCAAGTTGGACTTGATGGATAGACCGGGCTTGGAAGACCTCTCCAAGGCCAGCTTAATGGAGCTTAATTTCTCCAGAGGTTTGGAAGGTTTCTCTGGAACAGTCTTTATCGGTTTCTCAGGGTTTGGCTTGGGGTGATTGTTATCTACAAAACCCAATGAATCATAGACAATTCAGTTTATTTCCATTCCTTGAAATAATTACAACTTTCCCAGTTTATTGCACCAAGTCGTTTTTACTTTTAGCGATCAGATCAGATTTTACTGTTTAGCAAATAAGCACCACATTTAATTGTTCAATTTTTTAAAGTGATTTATTGTGACTATTTTTGCATATTTTCTTTTGCTTTTGTAACCAAACAAACTACACATTTCTCTCCTACCGCATTCTGTTGATAATGTCCCAGACCCATTTTTTTCCATCACTGCCTCCAGAGTCACTACAGGGGCAGCAGGGAGGCTCTCAGCCTCACTGGGAACCTCCAGGTTCGGTATCCCTCTCAACATGTTGGCCTCTGCTTCCTGGAGCATCCGCTCAAACTCCTGCCCATCATAGTGACTCATGTTCTGCCTCTTCTCCTCCCATCCTCTCTCTGCGGCCTTGAGAGAGATGCCAACAAAATTAAATTGTGTATTAAACCCTGATGTTACATCTGTAATATTCATTTAAATCATATTACCCATAATGCTCACCTCTATTGACACAGCCCTGTTCTTGGTCTTGTTTTGGCTCTGCTGAATCTCCTCAATGAACAAGTTTGGGGAAGGACCCTTCCCATGGACTCCATTAGCAGAGACCCCATTACTGTTGTTATTTAGTGTTTGTGTCTGCTCAAGAGAGGGTGTCGGTTTCTTGAGTTGTTTGGGGGGTGAGGGCGTGGATTCTCGTCTCTGTGGGGCACCAACGGGAGCAGCCGATGGTGCTGTTGACTGCTGGGATTGCTGGGAAGTAACAGGAGAGGCCTGGGGGTGATGGATCACCACAGGAGCAGAGGTCATAACCTCTGACTTCACAATGGAACTCTGGGATGTGACCGAAGAAGGTTCAACAGATTCGACAATGATGGCTGACCCTGATCTTTCAGAGGCAGTGAAAGGTGTCGAGGAAACAGGTTCAGAGGGGTTAAGCAGGTTGTCTGTGGCACACCTAGAAATGATAAGTTGATATATTGTTATGTTGGAAATCAGTAAGAAGACATTTGGAATATCATGAGTGCCTTAAATTCCAAACCAATAACCTAGAAAGATGTCATGCATTCTCAATGAAAACATTCAAAAACATTCAACACTCAAAGCATTAAAAAATTGTTTTTTATATTTTAAACTAATTCTCCAATCTCATTAAGAAAAGGTGTGTTATTACTTTTCTAAGTGATTAAATTATCAAATGAACACATCTTAAACAAAACATCTCTCAAACTCCTCAAAAGCAAGGGTCTAGAAGTCACATCTAAGGACTTGAATATCTGACACAGGAAGTCTCTTTGAGCACAAAAAAAGCTTCTCCACAACAACCACCCACAACTTAGCAACTACACAGCAGCAGTTTACCCCAACAACATAGTAACATCCTAGCAACCACTCAGTGTCATGGTTTTGAAACAGCTGTCAGGCATCACTCACAACTTTTTTACTCAAAGTAAAAATCTAGCAAAACTTTTTTTTGCAATTTCGGCTGTTGCCAATAGTTATGCACCTTTAAAAAAAACAAGCATTTTCAGACCGCTGATGTGATTCATTGTGTTTTTGTATTCATACAGCAAACCAAAGACTTGAGTCAGATCAGCTCTGACACAGAACAGACAAAAACTGACTTACAACAGATGCTACAAATGTCAAAATCTATACAGTTTTCCTCTGTCAAAATCTATACAGTTTCTCCTCACGCTCGATTACAAAGTGAATTAGATTTAGAGAATAAAAAACTGAATATTAATTTCCATAATCTTGTAGCTGCTCAGATTATTGGATGGAAACAGATGGCAAATCATATATCTGAGGTCCTCACTGCTCCAATCAGATGGTCATTAGCCTTTTCCCCTCAGACGCACGAACTAATAGCCAAACACATGCTGTGACAGACTAAACTAAATAAATTTATTTGGAGACAAGATGATAATGTGGCTTTCCCAGCTCACAGCCTATTACATTTCTTTTATAAGCCATACTCTTTAGAGAATACATTAACTTTAAATGCATTCATTTAAAAATATCTCTCATTCTCTCTAGCCATATTTAGCATGGGCCACTTTAGCACATTTAATTTATAAAATGTTATTGTTGCAAATGGCATTTCATCTTTTATTTTCTACCCAACTAAAACTTTTATGCTGTAGGAACTGTTTTCTAACATTTTACAAACATAAATAGTTTTCTAACATAAATCAGTTTTTAGTGAATTTCACGTCTCTCCATATGTATGTACCTGCGAAGGTTGCCAAGCATGTCTGTGAGGTTTCTGACTCTCTTCATCATGCTATCAAGTTTGTGTGGCTCTTCTTTGAGGAATTTGACAGCCTCCACCTCAACCCTGAGTACCGCCCGCATCCGGGTCTGCAGGACCGGAAACTCACCTGCAGGAGTGAGAGGAAAACCATGTTAGGTAAACCAACCAAACCTGGTTGTTGTCCTGCTTAAAGCTATTGACTCCATTATGTGTCTCTCAATGGGGGAATTACCAACATTTAAACATGTTTACATTTGTGGGTTTCACAGGTCATGACCAGAGTTAAGTGGGAATTTTTTTTGCAGGTGTGAATTGTGCAACCATTTTACAGGAAAACACACTAATCACAACACTGATGTAAGCAGATGAAAAACAGCATCAAAGGCCACATTCTGTCAGTTACTTGTAACACTGTGATAACATCTTTTATCATAATTTACACAAGTACAACAGCTGAATGTTTCATAAGGTTGGTGTGTGCAGACAGGTTTAAATACCTGAGTACTCAAAATTGTGTAACCATGGAAACCAGTGCAACATCATCAACAACAGGAAAACACAAACCAGGTGCTTTCATTTAGTTTTATCATTTGTAATTTTTAAAGTCAATTAATACAGAGTTAACTGACTTATTGAAGATATAATGGGACGCAAAATGCTTCTTGTTAAATAAGTTCCCCTTACAGTCTTTATCTTCAAAATTCTAAATCTTTCTGTTTATGTCCAGGTTCAAATGTGGTTCAAAATGCAGATTAAATATTTCCAACTTCCAGATATAAATGCTGCCTCAGAAATTTGAACCTAGGCCATTTCTGATTACCTTTTAGTCCAGCCAGGTTCTCGCCCACCTTCCTCAGTTTGACAGCCCCTTCCTCTACCTCCTTCAGTGTCACAGATCCATGAGACACAGCAGAGCCTGAGTCTGTCTTCAGAGCCTCCACAAACTTCTCCAGATCTCTATATAAACACACACATACACACCAAACTTTATCAATAATATTAGTATTTAAATATTTAAAGTAAAATAATATTTAAAATAATACAATTTTCAATATTTACATCTAAATGTTAAATAGACAAATTGATTCGTTAGAATTGGGATTCCACTATGTTGCCACTAGAGGGCAACTCAGGCTTGGTTAAGATGTGGGGAAAAAACTAAATGTGCTTTTAGGCAAAATGTAAACGTATATCATTTGTTCTGGTTTGATTTTAAAAATGGCTCTTTTTTCTATTCAGTTAAAATCATGCTTTGTGTTGTAACTCCTACAAATATGTACGGGCTAACTTGCCTTAAACTAAGCATATTTTACACTTACATGCTTTTACTGGTTTGTTCTAGTCGCCTATTTTTAAATACTTTACAATAAAGGTGTTTTATGCTATGAAAGGTCTGTTGCAATTAATGGCAAAAAAAACAACAACACAACATAACACCCCGCTTCATGTTCTACAAAATCTACATTTTTCTTTAATTACATGGTAGACCTAGACTAGACAGTTTCCAAATGGTGTAAAACATGCTTTTAAAACCGGAGAAAAATGCTGTTTTGTTGCCATATTCCTCAATCGCCACCCCAATAAAAGTCAAACTGTCCTTGTGGGCCACTGCCGCACAACCAATGAAAACAGAGAGCTAATACTGCTGCTGATCACCGCTAGCAGTAACTGCCAATGAGCTGTAACTTGCGTGTTTACAGGCGTCTGCAGAGCTAGCTTGTTAACTAGCTAAATTAAAGAGGGATTTAATTACAGTTTCCGTGCAGGAGGGCGGACAGGGTCGTAATGACTTAAAAGACAGGCTATAATGAGTCCCGTGAGAAATGATGGAGAACGAATGGCATTTATTGCGTTGTGTGTGTCTTACCCCAGCTGTGTGAGAACTCTTTCCTGCATGGTGAGATATCTGTGTCTCTCGTCCTCTACGGCGCTTCTCTGTTTTTGTGCAGGATCATCTTGTCTTCTCAGCACTTCTGCCAGTTTCACACCGATCTCCTGCTCTGTTCGTTTTATGTGCGCACGCACACACTCCTGATTCTGAAGCTGCAATCACACACACGTCACACACACACTGTTCAATACACTTTCATGGTCAAATCTAAATGACCATATTTACATTCCCAATAAATGTCACTGATCTGATTGCATGAAAAATGTTAATGTGTTGTAACCACGGTAACATATTTTTCGAATTTGCTAAAGGTTGTGTTACATTAATTGGCAGGTTTACCTGTAGTTGTCTTATATGTTGCAGCTGGAGGCGGAGCTCAGAGACATTCTTCCTAAACTGCTGAAGGTTAACACGCAAAGAGGCGGGGCCTGTCGGTGGGGTAGGGGCGGGGTTATGTTCAGGAGGTGCTGTGGTAACTTTCGGTGCTAATACTGGAGAGCCACCTAAAAAAAAAAAACACATACAGGCATGAAGTAAAATTGCAAACACTGTTGGTCTGGGTGGAAACGAGAAAAAGTCAACCAGACCAATTAAAGAATGATTTATGTGTCATCCATGTAGATGATAATGTATCAAGCTGTTTTATAGACTCTACAGTAAAACTGTAGTTCTTTCAAGTGACAGCTGTGTGAATTTAATCAATGGGACAAGTTGGCTTATTAAAGTTGGCACAAATACACACCCACACACATTACTTGACTTTAATTTGACTTTACCCTCACTTCACTGTCACGTAACTGTGTATGTGTGGAATAAGTAAAAGAATATGTAGCAGGTTGCATTTCTGACTGACAGATGAGTGGGACAGATTGTTGACAGATTGTTGGGATGACCTGAAAGTCATTTTTTCTTGCTTTACAACACACAGCTGTGAACAACAAAGGCAAATAAAAAACACACAAAAGAATGTAAGAAAGAAAGAAAGAATTTACCTGAGCTAGATGTGCTGTGAACTGGTGATCCAGACTTTATTGGTTTCTCACTGGAAAAATGGGACATAGATTAAACGGCTGAATATAACACACACACACACACAGTTTAATTCAGATTTAACACAAAATGACGGCAGTTAGTCTATGTTATGGTGACAGGCTTTGCCAATCATACGGGCAAACATAGACAAATCCACAGGTTACACTGAGAGTGAGTAGACAATTTAGTTCATGCCGACAGTTAGTTAGTTAGCCAGTAATCATCTAACCAACCACGCCTTCTTTAAACACCCAGTGCATCATTCCATTCTGCTCCTCTTCTTGATTTTATGTCTCCTCATTTGATTTGGGAAACCCAGCGCTGTGTGGGAATGTTGCCGGAGAACTACATTACCCAGCATGCCTTGCTTACCTCATGTGCTGCTTGCTGTCGTTAGTGCTGTGGCTCTTTAAGAGAGCATGCTGTACAAGACCTGTCAGACTGGCTATCTGTTCCTCCATGGCCTTCATTCTCTCTCTGCAGAGAGATACAGAGCATATCGCATGCTTACTACCGGTGGGGTGGAGGAGGGTGTTGTGTGTGGTTGGGACAGCATATTGACATAGCAATGGTGCTTTGAGAACCACTCATAAATTAGATGTCCATTCACTTTCTATAGTAACTGTAAAAAATTACACCTTTAACATGTTTATTGATCCTGCATGCATTTTAAATCAATAAAGACTGTTTATCACACTCTCCAAACCAGTCTTTACCTCTCTGGCTTACTATTAACTTTACTATTTTACAGACTGATGTTAGCAGCCCCTGGTCTGAGTTTGGGCTGTTGACTCTGTTTAAAATGTTCTCTGCTAGGAAGACAAGACTTACACGGTACACAGCCAAACTCAATAAAACTAATTTATAGGCCACAAACAAATAAAAGGGGAATAAGAACCAACACAATAAAACAAAGGTGACCGTGCCAATTGCTGAACGACGGTTCAAAGTTTTGAGTCAGTGAATTATGTAAGGCTGCACTGCTGAAGGGCAATGGAATTTGTCCACTAGCTAACAGTGTCTTGTTTTCCAAATTCTCATATTCATGTCTTTACAATGTTGCTCTCCTAGACAAGATAATAACAAACTATATTCTAAAAATAAATATTTAAATCTACAGCATCTTGCTGGTTGTATTTAAAACAAAGTCCTCAATTTGCTGGCTGCTAAACTATCCCAGACAACCTCATTTGCCTCATTTCCTTTCCTCAACCAACTTTGTTTGCATTTTATTTGTTTTTAATTTTATTTCTGCACACACTTTTATTTTATTCACACTTTTATATTCCATCTGTATCTTTGCGAATCTTTATTACCATTTAAAAGGTGCTATATGAATAATTTATTTACTAACTTAAAAAGAAATAAACTGTGCATGAGGTCAGACCCAAGTATACACATTTTGTCGACCCTAAATCTTTATTATGTGAACATAATGGCAACTGGCACAGCAGAGCTTTAAATATTTAGACAAGATATTGCCATCTGGGGTGTATGTATGTTTTAGATGCAGTTAGGAGACAACATAATGTAATGGAAAACAGTAAAGTGTTACTATAAACGTTCTTGATGCAGTTAGAATGAACATGAATGTACATTTTGGATGCTGTTGTGTTTAGGGATGTGTTTTAAATGAAAGGTTAGTTAACACCATGCTCTTGCATCTATGTCTCTTAATGAGTGACTTACCGTGTCTGAGGGTCCGCTGAGGGGGCCAGAGGATTGTGACCTTGAAGATCAGCAGTTGCTGGAGAACCCATACCTCCCCTTGCCTTTACCACGGTATCCATAGCAACAGGAGCCTCTTTCCTAAATGATTGTCTTACAGATGTGGACCTCTCCAGAGCCACAGCACTCTGTGGTTGGCTAGTGTGAATGTCCATCATTCTCATCTCACCCAATCTTTGTGGGGAAGGGGGCGGGGTTTTGGAGCCAAGCATGGGCAGCTGACTATCTGTGTACTTCCTGCTTTTCTGTCGGAAAAGGGAATGATGATCGGCAGGTTCCATGGGAACGCCAGGGTTACTGTAGGAGCGCATGGTGGCCCGGTGGTAGGCGTGGTCAACTGCGTCAGGGGGCAGGGCATGGTGATGTAACATATAGGGGTCGGCATAATGGCCTTCGGCTCGAGCAGGAAGTGACATGCTCTTCGCAGCCACATCCTCATCAGGTTTGACATCACGTCGCTCAAGAATGGCGCTGGGGCAGGGGGAAGCCGAGCGAGTGGGGGTTGTGTGTGAACTTCCGGCTCGCTCACGTGGCATCGTGGCACCTCCGACCGGTCCAACTGCAGCACGTGGACCAAAGGGAATACGAGAGGGTGACGGGGGCATGGTGTGAGGTGTGGTAGGGGACATGGAGCCCTGCAGGTGGGGGGGTGGGGGGCCCATCGGGGGCTGCCGGAGAGGGTGCCCATCCCGTCCAACATACAACATCTCTCTGTGAACCTGAACAGAGAGCAAAAATAAAAAGATTATATTGCACTAATTTTCACAAAAAATAATAGCACAAAAAACAGTTCATATCACCTGTGAAACACTTTAAAATACACATAAAATTCTTGAAAACTGTGTATTGATTATCTCTTGGTGTATAATTATCATGATTCTATAAGTTAACTATAAGTCTAGAAGACGTTCAGGAAAAGAGTGACATTTTTCTGTCTTACATGTAAATGAAAACTTTGAAAAGGCTAATAAAGACACAGAGAGGCTATGCAGTGATTTAAAACAACATGTGTTTACATTGACTAATGTGTTATTCTGTTCAGGCTAAGTTCAGGGCACCAATAATCTGGGTTTCTTTTTTAAACAGGCAGCACACATGGAAGCCTGATCTGACCTGACCACCCAAGCAGGTCCCCTTGAGTAGACTAATCACCATAATACACTTCAGACACTTGTGTTCTGGAAAAGAAGTGCGATAAAGTGTGTGTGTGGGGTGGGGGTGCGTGTGCATTGAGACATTGGTGGCTGTGGTTCAAATACGTTCCAAAAGGCTTTAATTAAAAGGCGAGAGAGATGTATTGTATTGCTTTAAACAGATGCATGCATTCATTACTGTCTTCAAATGATGCTAATGGTTTACCACCATCTACTCAAAGCCAATAAACTGCCCTGTTACTCAGAACTGAGAGAAAATGTATTAGGAAAGAGTGTTAAAAGAGGTAATTACATAAGGCTACAAGATCACACATACTTAAAATATCTTATTACCTTTTTTGTGCAAGATGATGTTGTTAATTCTGTGAAGTATCTAAATGCAATTAAAAAGTTCACTACTGGATTTATCACTGTGTCTTATGCCAGGAATCACTTGGCACAAAAAATAACTTAAGAGACATTCAGAAACCAAAAATGTCTTTGTTAAGCAGCATCTATGTTTATGCTTGTGTGATAAACAGCTTTGGTAAGAAATGCCAAGAAGGAGCTAGTTCCTAATACATCTTCATGATGAGGTGATTTCTCATCATCAGCGTCTAGAACGCAGAACAAGCCTGAGGACAGAAGACACACAAAACCGATACATCCGACACCAAACTTAGCAAATAGAAGCAACAGGAAAAGCCTTGACAGACATGACGGATGAAGAGAATTCAGACAAACACTAGTCTGAAGCAAAACTATGAGGACCTTTTTTCATGCGCAACAAATGACAGCAAAACAAGCTCCATTTCTACAGCACTTTTGAAGTAAAAAATAGCAAATCCATTTTTTTTATTTCCATGGTAATCAAAACCAGCTGAGATGGATCACATAAGCTGCCAGAGTGGCTAGACGAATCATAAGACTGGTCTCAGACAATCAGACCTTTGACTGCAGCTGGAAGTGGCTAAGAACACTTACACAGTCTGACTGACTGACATGTAAAGCCGTCAGTCACAGTTGTTGTTTGTTACATGCTTGGGTTTATCAGATATATATCGCAATAGACCACCATGAGAAACATAATAGCTTAGCAAACCTGTTTGATAAAGTGGCTCAGTTAAAATTTAAAAAGAAATTGAGTGTTTTTGTTGCTCCCTTCAAAGAAAAAATGCTTTTAATCACTTTAAAGTTTACTATGAGTTACTATGTTACGTAAGGAGCAACTGCTATGCAGGCGGCAGAAAACAAGTCAGTTTACCAGGTTTTCGAAACAGAGCTAATCTCTGACAATGACAAGTGTCCAAGTGTCTCATCCAAACACAGAAAACAAAGCAGAGATACGCCAAACAGCTCTTGAAACCTGAATGCAAACGAACGCTTCTGCTTTTCAAGCATTTCATTCTGCCCAGCCTCTCTTGCTTTGAGACAATGAGAGCATTGTGCTGAGGTGAGTCAGAGCCCAGGCTACACCCACAACAGGTGAGAGCTCCAGGTCTTTATCTGCCCCAGGACAGAAGCATGCTCCTTTGTGACATCATATCACCATGGTGAGGAATAAAAATTATCTAGTGTACCATGTTGGAAGAATATTCTCGCACACAAAAACACAAATAGGTCATTTGTACCCAGATAGCAAGCTGAACAATATACAAAAACAAAACAAAACACAGAATTGAACCTTATTTGTGTGGGAATCGTGACCTAATGCTTACCAGCAAACACTGAACGTTTTAAAAACATTTGGGTAATGTTATTTAAACTTTCTCTCAAAGTTAAAGTGCTATGATACATTGTGCATTGAGGCTTTTCTCTAAGGGGGAGAGAGAGAGCGATAGATAGAGAGAGGGAGAGAGAGATTATGTGGTCCTAGCTTCACACAGTGGGATGCCATAACGATCATCTCCAGATGTTACCTGAGAAACATTGAAAGCTCTTGTCTGTTTCAACCACTTGGAATTTTCATCTCTTCTCTGTATTACCTTAAAAGGTTGAGAATCTGCCGGAGGAGGACTGTCAAGAAACATTAAACCGCTAATAGATGAATAAAGAAATTAAAAGATGACGGAATGAGAACATTTGGTTTGAATTTGACCCGAGAGGCACTGAAGACAAATTCTGGTGCCCATTTTCTTTTAATTTTTGTCCATCCAGGTATTTAGAAAACCTATGAACCAATGAAAACCTTAGACGGCACATTCATCACTGTGATGTTATGGTGCACATTCTGTACAAAAATGAGAAGGAATTACAAAAAATACAAGCTGCAGTCTTATTAACTGGCTTTTAACCGGCAATTTTCTCCTAATGCTGTTAGTTAACTAGTCTGGCTACATAAAACTGTGTCTGTTACTGACTGCACTGTTGTTTTAATGGGTCTGTTTTAAATGAACAGTCACCTGTAAACTGTGGTCAGGTTATGCTGCACAGAGATCAGTCTGCAGATTTAACAGGCTGACATTCAGAAGTATGTATGTTTGTGTGTGTAGATGAACTGGATGTAGAGCTGGTACTACAATTCTATTATATCAAACAAAGTATAAACGCCTGTTGGACTTTTAACAGAGAAGACACTTCTTGTCTGATAAATAATTTCTTTCTTTATTTCCTTCTGCCTTTCTCCTTTCCTTCCCCCTTTCCTTCCATTCGTCTGTCTGTCAGACACAGAAATGGTGTTTTAACAGGTGCAGGGGTTATTTGATTAGTCTGTTAATTCTGTCTGAGTATTCCCATGCCTGCTTTAACTGAGAAGACCAGATCATGTTTTCTCTTGCATGTGTGAAGTGTATGTGTGTGGTTTCAGTATAAAGCTTCAGATGAAAGAATAATGAATCGCTTGTCCCAAACAGTTACAATAACAACCACTATGGTCAGACTGTGTGTGTGTGTGTGTTGCATGGAAGCAAACACAATTATACTGTGGGATTTGCAGGCTAAACTCTCCTTTGTGTATTTCCATATTTATACAAAATGTTACTTAGCCCTTCACGCCTGACAAACACCAGTGTGGTAATTATGTTACATATCAACAAACAATTACATCTAAGTGACCAAACGTTTTCCTTGGAATATTGATTCATGCTCCAGTTTCATGATTGTGGTTGATTGTTTATGGACATCCGCTGGCGTGTGTTGATATTGAATATTTCCTCCATACTGTTTGTGTGTGCGGGTGGGTAAATTCTCAGATGTCACATTTACAAATTTCTGCTTTGTGATTGGATGAGCACTGATGAATGATACACACACACATAGCCACTGTCTTACATGTTAACCGCTAAACACAGAAAATGGCGGTGCTAACATAAAAATACTGTAGTCTGTCAGAAAACTTGCATACCAATACAATCATAAAACCAATACTGATGGCTGTAATCACTTATTACAAGCAAGGAAACATTATTAGTAAGCAACTAAACAACTATTTGAATTAAATTTCCCTCATTGCAAAAGTGCCAATTTATCTTTACTTCTCTAAGTAAACTAAAGGAGATTTTTAATTGAGCTGCCCATCCTTTAGTCCTAATAGACACTGAACCACATGGCTGTGTTTTTACTGACACAACATGGGCTGGGCATGAGTTGTGCCTGTTACATGACACAGCATGTGACAGCTTGTAAGAAACTTAAACCTCTGATTACACAATAACTTTAAGGTGGTATAATACCCAGAAACCCTGATAATGTTAACAAATCCCTGATTGAGAAGTTAGTCATCTATTTTATCCCTAATTTTAGCCCTAGCCCTCTTACACAAACCTTAAGTCCCTAAGTTGCATACAAAATTAAAAAAAACAATTTAAAGGGAAAACAACTTATAATTATAATTCCTAATATATCTTAATTCTTCTTCAAACAGCCACTATGACAAACACTGACACTTGTTGTGAACTTTATAACTGCCTAAACAATTTGTTCTCTCTCCCTAGTCAGACAACAGATTAATCTTTTATACTCACTCAACCTCTCTCTCTCTCTCTCTCTCTCTGTCTCTCTCTCTCTTTTATCTGTATTTGCACAGCTATAAATTTCATACAATGTACTTTAATCCTTTTAAACTTGTGATGCAGGCAATGCGCTTTTCAACCTCTAACTTTCCACACATGCAGACAAACGTATCAAGCGAAACCCAAACAAAAAGCAAGCAGCAAAGTCCTTCACTCCCCTGGAACTTTTAAAACTTCCCTTAAGGGTCTCATGGCAGTGCGTTAATTAAATGCATATTAGCTGCATGGGGCGGTTAAAGGGGGATTACCACTGACAAAAGTCTGGGGCTACCTAGTTAAATTTGGGGAAAAAACAGAGAAAACCAAAACGTTGTGATCTAATTTCCGTTACATCGCTGCCAAACAAACACGTCCGGCATGGCGAGAGATTAGAGGGGATTATGGGAGGGGAAGGATCAAAAAAAGTCTTTGCTTTCTATTCAGCAATTTTTCTGTCTCCGTCCTGATCCAGTCCCCCTGAAATTAGGCCTGGGGGACAAAGACGGACATGAAAGGACTGAATGGGGTGACTGGGGTGGGGTTGAGTCCGACTATGAAATGCAGAGGGACCCCTTGAGATGAACAGAGCAGGGAATGCTGGGAAGGGACCTGTTATTTGAATGATCCACTCATTCTTTTGAGCAAGCAAAAACATGAAAGTCTGGCAACATGGGGGCATGACAGAAAGCAGCCAATCAGAGCTCCCGGCAATCAGAAAGTACTGTACATTAAACATTACACATCTTTTCCAGCTGTATCTGTTCTGACCTGTTGAATAAAACGAGGGGTTCACCAATAAGAACATTTAGATTACAACGATTGAATCTCAAATTACAATTAAATCTTGAATTTTCATTAAAGCTCAAATGAGTAACTTTTACTCATCTTTTCTTTATGGAACACAAAAGGTTTGTGTGACACATCTAGAAATCTCATTTTTGAGTGAATAATGCCATCAAGACTTAATTAAATTAAAAAAACTTTGACAAAAACAAACACACAAAATACACAAAAACACCACTACAGCTATGAAGGGGTTCCTATTGATGTAAGTAAAACACATCAGGTTGGCACTTACTCTTGCGTCCCCATTGGCCGGCCGGGGTCCGTGATTGAAGGCGTGTGCAGGGTCTTTGTGATACACCTTCAGGCAGGAGTGATCCTTGATGCTCCTGTGTGGGGAAAAATCCACATCTTTAAGATACACAGACCAAATATCACCGTCGGAATGGGGCCGCGCGCAACGCGCCAAAGGCCAACCGCGTAGCTCTGCCACCACAGGATGCAACAGAGGGACGTCAACGCGCGAGAGAGGAGAGTGACAACACGAGACGCTAAGGGAATCGTTAGAAAAAAGCGATCCACTGAGAGACACGGGTGAGTCGGAGCGAGAAATTAGAGTTGAGAAGCCATCGTTTTCCAGATCCATGACAGCTGAGATATCCATTAATCCAATGTTCCACCAAGCCAACACTGAGCTAAAACATTAACTATCCACAAAGTTTCAAAGTCTGTCTATTAAGGCTTTTTTAGACTGCAGCTAGACCTGGACATCTCATAATGAGTGTGTATATGTGGAAAACAACTTTATTCTGTAAGGTGACGTGTGTTTTTCTTAGTAAGTCTGATACATCTGGTCATGTGACTGTAATTCATATTTACAACCCTGATAAAAGGAGTCGTCTCAAAGTACACCTTGTGTCATTATGATATTCAAAGAAGAGTGACTGCCTCTGTTTATAGGACAATTTTCTAGTCATTGTTACTCACGGATGACCATTTTTAAAGGGACAGTTCACACAAAAACATCTAAACCTGTATGGCTTTCTCTTTTTCTCCATGGAACACACGGAGAAGTTTAGAAAAATGTTTATTTTGCTCTTTTTTTCATCCCAGTGAAAGTGGATGTGGCCTTACGGCTGTCAAAAAGAGATTGTTCACTTTCACTCTAGGGAAAACAGCAACTTGAACATTATACATGTTACAAGTAACTCCAGTGTCACACATAAGGGTGTGAAATATAAGTTCAAATGACATTTTTGGATGAACAATTCCTTGATGATACAAGGTGGTCTCAAGAAGTGTTTTCTGTTCTTTCTGAAGAGAGACGGATGAAAGGAAAACAATGAACGAGTGAGAAGTACATGGAGAAGAACGAGTTGCTGAGGTGGAGGAAAAAATAAAAGACAGAGAGAATGAATGAGGGTGATGCGGGAGTGCTTGTTTGAAGTGTGACATAAGAGGAATGTTAATATTAGTTGTGCTGGTGAGTGATGAATAACAAACTGCTGGTTTATAGATTCAGAGAAAGCAACAAAAATATGCTATAGACTGTGAGGTTGTAATTCTATTACACTGAAATCTAGTTTTATGCTCTGTGTAAATGAGTGTTGCTTATACACAGTCTAAACTGTCTCAGTTTACACAAATGTGGGCCTAAAAAATTGAAAAAAAACGTGAGATTTAACTTTTGAACAGGTTCTCAAGGAAAAGGAAAGCAAAAGGAAATGGGGTGCATTTTGACCTCAGAGCAGGTCACTTCCTGTGCTGAGTGATGTCACAGAACTAAAGGAAGCAGACCACATCTAAAACTGACACAAACGTGCTCACCTGACGTCTGTGAGTTCATAATAGACATTCCTGGTCTCGTCTTTGACGTAGATCGCAGTGCTGGGCGACTCCAGAATCTTCATGTTGAGCTGATGGGGGAAGGCACTAACAAACAGGGCTTTGATTGTATCTGTGCTTGTTATCTCATTAGGCATGCGAATCTGCTTTGTGTCATCTCCGTACTGCAGGTACAGCACACCTGAGGAAACAGAGCAAACAGGAAGAGAAATGGTGAGAGGGAAGAGACAGGTGAGAAATATGCCACAAGATCTATTAAAGTTAAAGACATTAAAATGTGACACAACCTCATACTACAGAGTATTAATTATAAAATGTTTGAGGTTTGAGGCAACATATAAAAATATCTCATATCGCATATCTAAACTAATAATTCTGTTTTAACAGGTTTACACAGTAAGACTAAAAATCAATTTACTCTCTTAGAAAATAAACAGATTAAACCAGAAATGTTGCACTTTAATAATCAAAAGTCTTACACAAACCTCTTTAAGACATCTCTGAAACATCAGGTGACGAAAGGAAAGCAACAAGACTTACAGCGATGAGCCAGTGTTGATAATGAACAACGATGAAAATCTCTCAGCTTCTTTGTGTTCTTTCTGCACTTTCTTGACTAAATGAAACTTTTTTTCTCCTCTCTACAGTCTCCGACATTTCAGAAGATTTCTGTGAACATTTTCTTTCTGTTTTTCCCCATAACTGTCTTAACAGCTGGTGCTGGTTTAAATCGACCAATCAGAGGTGAACAGCCAGAGAAGGCTCTCATTTCAAAGCCTCTGTGTTTGAGGGGCCCGGTGCACGTTTGACTGTCTGTCTATCTGGTAGTAGAGAGAATATGGGGCGCGGTAGTGTGTATGTGTAGATGTGTGTGTTTGTTGGCAAAAGAGTCTCTGCAGTAATATATGCCTGTGAATTGTTAAATACAGGATATGACTTTCAGCTGTGGAGCCTCATATATTTCCATTACATGAAGCGATAATGACAGAGTTAAACTCAATCTTTTGACATCAACCTTAAGTGAAAGAGACAGACTGACACATTTAAATAAGCTATGCGCTACCGCAAAACATAGACAATATTTTCTGCAACAAAATCGTTTAGCAGCAGACAGGAAATGAGAAAGATCACTCATTTGGGTGTCATTGACAATCATAGCACAAATCGTGCTACGTGTATGTGTACATTTATACCTAATGACCGATCCTTGGTCTGATTGGTGGAGCGGACCACAGGCAGACTGGCCCGGGACCGTGAGCCTCGAGTGAAGGCAATGGGAGAGTCACACTCAGACATGACCTCCAGAACATCCAGAGAGATCAGGGAGCCGTGTTCCAACTGATCCACAAACACAGGCACTGGGCTCGGACACGCCACGCTCTGCTTAGAGCCCCGGTTCTGAAGGATTCAAAAACATAATGAGATTTAAATGATGACAAACTCTTCCTAAAAACAGAACCACAGAGCTGTAAAAATGGAACATGTTGGAAAAACTACAAACATACATTTTAAGTCCGTGACTTTGCCACTATAGTCAAAAATGATAACTGATTATCATAGTCTCTGCCCCATACTCAGCCATTGGTTAACCAACGCTGCTGTGTCAATCTGTTAAGGATCCTCAAACAAACCAAGTAAACACAAGTTTGTGATTGTCACAAACTTTTGCAAACACAACTTGTGATTGTCTAGATACGTTACATTTTGACTGTTGTACATTTTAACACACACTCATTCTGCAACACGTCATTCAAAACCAGCAAAGCAACAAACTGTGTCAGCTATGACCATTGCAGCTATCAGTCATGCAGCTCTGCTTAACCCAACTATGACCACATACAATAAAAACAATTACACTAAACATAGTTAGAATGTAAAGATCAGAGCAGAAAACACATATTAAACGATCAACTTAGTTTCAGATCAAACAAAGACCAATATCCTCACGTTAGCTGTGGTGCGGTTAAACACGCTACATGCGTCACAAACATTAGTTTTTTGCACTAATACTGACTTTGCAGAAACCATGGGTCTTGACTGTCAGCAGATAGCTTTGTATATTTATCTCAGAGTGGAGAGTGGATAACATCTCCTGAAACAACTAAAGACAGACAGAAAAAGCTGCAGATAAAACCAAAGAGGATAAAACAATGAGTTAGAACAGAAACACATGCACAACAGAAGAGAAGGTGGAATTAACTATAATGTTGGATACAGCTGCAGCATATGTGAATGCATTTGGCAGATGTTTTATGCAAATGACTTACGGTCATTTCATTCAGTTATTTTATCTGTATTTTTGTTCCTTGGAAATCGAACCCACAACCTTTGTGCTGCTAACACAATGCTCTATCAATGGTGCTACAGGAACACCTAAAGAATCACCTTATCCCATGATCCCCTGACAGATAACACACAGGTCTAAGGTAAAATGGCCTCAAAAGCAAAGTGCACCTGGGCCAAACAGGGTAAATTATGTGTTAAATACCAAAAAACTGCACACACACAAATACAAAGACACATTCATCAATCTTTCATTCTTCATTTATCCACAAAAATTCTGATTCATTTCAGTTCCAAACCTCTATGACTTTCATTCTTTTCCCTTATAAATTCAGGTAACAGGGATCCATTTTGGTCAAATATATGTTATTATAAACATTGCCATTTGATACAATGGTCTTTTGATATTCAAATTGCTGGCTACATCAATAATGTATAAAAGAGCAAATCTCTAGACACAGAAACACCCACATCTCTGCAGCTTCCTGTAACTTAGATGTTGATTCATCTCTCTGATACGATCCAAAAGAGAGTTTCAACCAAACCAGATATAACCAGATAATGGCTTTTCAGACCACAGCAAAGTATCTGAGGGTTCTTTTGAGGGCAGGAGGTGGGAAATTACATCCACAGTCACTAAAGTGTTGAGATTCAGTGGGAGCACACAAGGCAAAAGCTGTCAGCTGGGAGATGACAATAAAAGAGTGTGTTTTTGTGAGTGAGTCACAGGTTAGCACACATTGTCAGATTCCTTATAATATAAGATGCTAGTTTGTCAAGAGTTGGAAGAGAAATGTTATAGATGTCAATTATTACAGAAAAACAAATAAACAAAACACAAACAAAAATACTAGATTGTCCAAACAAAACAGTCAAAACAAACTAGGTCTTCCACAATGACTAAAAATGAAGAAAATTTGTTTGCTTCTCTGTACAATAAAGATAAGTAGAAAAAAACAGTAAAACTAACTAATGCCATGTCACTAATCGCACCGGAGCCGCAGCAATATGATGTCATGACGATTCATGATGATTGGTTGAGGTCGCCAAGCCCTTCACTAGCCTGAAGCAATAATGAGAAAAACATTAGACAGGAACAAACATATCAAACAATTTCACATTTTAGGTGCTGTTATATTCAAGTGTTGCTTGCAAATACATTATTTGGTTAGATTGCACAGTAAGTTCTGATTGGCCATTGATGGAGAAAGACAGCTAAAGTTTTTAGCCTGCAGAGTGATGTACCTACAACATATACTGGCAAAGTAGACATGCTAAAGCTAACTAGGAAATCCTTGAAGCCTTGCACAACACTACATCCACCACCATCCAACAAGCACCCCTATAGATCCATGTCATATGTGCATAAGCACTATATATGTGTACGCCTGTAAGGGTTACATACATCAATTCCACCCTGTAGACATTATGATGCCAAGATAAGAGTGTCTGCTCACCTGAAAACAGTGAGATAACAAACAGCACAGTGTAAAGTACTGATCTGGAAACAGTCTAGTCACACGGTCTTCTATAAAGGAACCTTATACAAGAACAACTGAATAGCTATATAACAACTGAAAGCTTTATGATAACTGCAGCTTTACAATAGTATGTTGATCACAAAATCGTAGTTATGCTTGAAAGCGATATAAATTTTTATTTATAGATAAAAATGCAGGCTTGTCCACATGAAGGCCTATCCCTCTGTTTTACCTCAGCCTATATTTTTTCCAACACACACAGGCTTATCAGTAACTAAATAACTACAGTTAGCATCTCCCTATCATCTATAAAAACAGACACAAATGTACACACACACACACCAGGCCTGCAGATACTGTATCGCAATCCTGCGGAACCAAAAGCATCTGAAAAAGTCTGTCTGTGTTCTGGTCTTTGTTAGGTTTGGTAAAAGGAGTCTTTTATGCAGGTTCTTCTCTCTCTCAGGCCGTAGAGGAACGTGAGGTACTGAGTGAGGTTTTATGGGTTGTTTGGGTCAAACAGAACCAGATGGCTCTGTGTTCTTCCGCTTTCAAAGCTATGTGACAGGTTTTCTCTGCCCCGATGCTTGCAAAGGTTCACTGCGTATGCAAAGGTGGGACCCAGATGTTGAGCAGAAGGGTGTGTGTTGATAAACAACTAAGTGATTCAACACATCATCACTGTAAAGCATTACACACACACACACAAAACACAGATGGGTTTGGGCATGTTTGCTGACTCTGCAGGTTTGTCTTTAATATGATACACTGGAATTTCTGCCTGTGCCTGTTGTTAATGGTGCAAAAGTTTTACTAACCTCTCTATTTGACAATATGTCACACTGACCAACTAGTTAGCAAACTAACAAACAATAGCATTCTCTGTATTGCTGAGTTAGTAGTTTACTGTAGCATTTCTGTATTGCTGTTAGTAGTTTATTAGTTTAGCTAAAAACCAAAGACCCCTCAATAACATGTAAGAATATACAATGTCTATAAAGGTTTGTTAACAAAATTGAACATCCCTAAACAGAACTGCTAGTTTTTGTCAAACTCAAACTCATCTCATAAATTAATCTTTAACCTCATTTAACCCCCTCCCACCCTCTAAACAGACCTCATAATATGCAAAAAATAATCTATAAAGGATTCTGTCAGGGCTTAGATAAGAGCTTTAATAGATAAACCTACAGATTGCATCTACTGACTCTACTTGAAGGTTTTAACCCCTATGACCATGTACTGTCTCCATCATGACATTCCTGTCTGGAGAGTTAAACATCCATTCTCCTCCTCTGTCAATCAAACAGCAAGGTCACCGCCCTTAACCACTCTTTCACACATTTACAGCCATTAAAATAATTAGCCCCACCCCCTTTGAATACCCGCCTCCGCATATATTTTACATATACAGACAGCAAGTTAATACAAAGACGAATAAATGATACCAGATGCTGTAACAATTTTGACACTATGTCAGCTCCTATCAAGTAGAACTGAACATTATAATCAGTATGTTTTCCCACTCAGTGGAAAAAGTAAATTGTTCTTTTCCACAATATTTCTGCTAACCTTGGTTGTTTGAAATAACTGAGTATATAACTGTATCAGGAAAGGTGGGGGTGAATGAAAAATCAGGAAGGTGCTGACACATCATTATTATCATAACAACCTTGAGGGGGTGTGTTGTAAGCACAAACTGTCAGAAATCCTCATGCTGCAAAAAGGCTGTGCCATTACATAATTAAAAATATGACCTCGCAATACAGCATAACTTAATACAACATGCTTGTTTCAATTACAGTACAGCTGTTTTGAATAACTAGATGACTGTACGTTAGATCAAAGCTTTGAAATAAGTAAAAATCAAACTACAGCTTTATTCTGGTATACACGCCAAAACTGCTTAATTCAACAAGATGAAGGTCTAATCCTCAACTGTCTTTGATCTGGTACAGTCTGATTTTTACATAATGCAGCTTTTAAATTAAACCTTACAATCTCAGATGTTTTGGGCTAAGTGCCACCTTTCAAATTAGCATATAAGGTGACACCCCCTTGTTCCCCTTTTGTCCTTACAGTGATTTTCACATAATGGAATTCATGCGCACTTTTCACCGCCCATAACAATACCCAGCAGGTGGACTACTCAGCAGAAACATGCTTAAACGACCATCAAATCTCCATCAGAGCAGCAGCCAAACAGACCATTCATAGGAATGAAGCAGTCAGCTGAAACTGAACTCACTGTGTTCGTAACCATAGAATGACCTACAACTGAACTTTTTAATGTATCCGCACAAGACTAAGCTAGAACTACCACAAGGATAAAGAGACTGATCCCAGGTCTGTGTTACGGTGCAGAGGGAAAAACTGCAGCAATTATAACAAATTGTGTCTAATATGGTGTGTTTCTGACTCCCAAATCAATGATGCATTATAATTATAGCAATTACGTACCTTGTTAGGTAGTGGAGTGTTCTATACAGATGTAAACAATAGTGTCTCACCCAGCCACTAATGCTCACAGCCCAATGTTTTATTAGGAATGTATAAGTAAATTATGCACTTGCTTGCAAAGAGTTTCCACCCTGACAACACATACTCAAAGCAACACTCATGCTGTCACTGTATAAGTTAGCTGTCAAAAATCTACTATATCATGGTCCCAAGCAGGTCCAAACAACATTGAATAGACTTCATCACAGCTCATTTCATCTGAAAGCAAATGTTGACAGCTTCTTTCCAGCCCTGTTGATAATCTACAATATACAATGTAAAACTGTTTTGTCAGGTCACCAAAAATATGATAATGCTTCATTTGAATTGGTTGTTGGCATGTGTTGATCTCCACCCCCTTTTAACAAATAAGAGCAGTCTGGTTAATATAATATATGGGTGACCCCTACCATTACATGTTATCACAGGGTCAAACCACTGACCTGTCAGTGATGAACTCCAGTGTGGCAGTGGAACATCCAGCCTTAAAATTGTAAACAACTGCCTGATATGATCAAAAAAAATGCAGGATTAAGCAAACATTCAGATCTGTATCCCTGAAATAATGTCACAATAATCCTAATATGCTAGTTGCAGTGCTAGACCATGAGCACAATGGCTGAATTAACTATTCACTTATTCTGTATTACCCGAGTCATTTAATGCCCGTATCTACTATAAACTCAACAGCTCGTGTGATTTATGTGACTTCTGGTCATTCAAATCTTTTATTTCCCCCACAAGCAGAAACAGAAGCGGTGAAAACAACATCTGACAAAGTGTATTTCTGTATTTTGATACCCTCCAAAAGATGGCAACGTAGCTACAAGTTGTTTGAAACGGGTAACGACGCACAAGTTTCGTGCCTAACGATTGTGATCTTACACACCCACAGCCTACAGACTTTCCACACCATACTGCCGGACTCACACCTGGATAAAGAGAGCTGACCACCATTGTTTGTTTGACCACCATGTGAAACCCTGTCACACGGTAGCATGCATCTCCTATCCGGTTACTTTCTGCAACGCTAACATTCAGATGTTGAAACATGCGCGCGTCTCCCACATTACACGAGTTTGCGCGTAAGATCGGACGCGATCTGCGAATTTGCACGCGAACGAAATAAGTTGGTAGCATTTACAGTGCAAAAAAAGTTGACTTTAATAATGATTTTTAACATTACCTTATTCTGCAATGAGTGATAATCAGATCAGCCCGTTCAAAACAATCGCTGCTGGTTTATTGCGGTCTCGGTATTCCCAAAATGTGGAAGGTTGTTAAATAGTATGGCATGTCCTTTTTAGTTTGTATTCGCGGAGTAGGAACCGAGCAGCTCGAGGAGTGTGTGTGTGAGTGTGTGTGAGTGTGTGTGAGTGTGTGTGTGTATGCGGGAATCCGACCCTCCTCCTCGCGCCTTGCCCAGGCAGCGCGCTCACCTACTTGTAAACTGAGCCATGTCTGATCTTACATCACACATTACTATGGTGCCTTCAAATCCTCCTCTCCACCCAACATACCCGCCTGATCATCGGACACACAGACAGATGCACAGATGCTTGCAAAGCCCAGTGCAACATACAGCAAGTTAAATTACACCACATGCATATTCTGACACAACACAATGTTCACCAGACGTCTTAGACAACACATACTTAAAATAATTGCCCCTGTCTTGGCATCAACTTCCTGTTGTGCGATTTTCTATACAGTATGTTACATATTAGATGAAAGCAAAACATATTAAAATTGTATATAATTATATTTTCAAGTTGGAAAGTTATTATTCATTATAATTAACATTATGTAGGTCATTATTAATATAATTTTCACTAAAATATAACATTTGAGAGGTACTGGCCTTTTTAATCCTTTACAAGTCTTTTTAATCCCAAATATTAGCAATAGTAACAGTATTTTGTATCTTGTTTGTGAATTGCTATTACAATACTCTGACATACTGATACACTTTCAGCATGAAGACAAGGACAGGTCAGAGCTTACACAGCTAAACTAAATGTTAAACTCCACTGTGTTGTGTGAATCAGCACTTCTCTGCTGATAGCCGAGTGCTCATTGGTCAGCAATGTCTCAGCTGCAGAACATTATACTAAATAAAGACATGCATGCAGTGATACACAAAACATCCATGAAACAAACCAAGACATAAGTGCCCTTGCTCTAAAATACTTCCCCTACATTTCAGTTTAAATAATATTTTGTTCTGTGCAAATACATAAAAATAACAGAAGTGAATGCTAGTTAGTAAATTAGCATTATGTTAATGCATAAGAATGAGCTACAGAGAAAAGAGGCTGGTCAAGTGTATGGATGACTGGACATTAAACCAATCAAAATTCCTGTCTCTTCGCTAGCTCTCTGTGTATACACACTGTTACAAACTCTCTCTCTCTC
>JBAJNP010002167.1:0-13745 GCA_036877545.1 Yasuhikotakia modesta
TCTCTCTCTCTCTCTCTCTCCAGTCTGAATACTCTCTCCTTCAGCTTCAGGTCTGTGACCTTTGACCCACAGAGTTTAGCCTCACTATGTACATGTTTAATTTTGTTTTGGCACGGGGCTGTCGTTCTCCGTCGTACACATGGCAGTTTGGTTCAGAGTTGGCTGTTCGCTCAGGTAAAACCTCACAGCACAAACAGATGTTCATGCATTTTAATCTGAAATTGTGGCTTTTCTTTGTCTGGCACCATTTTTGTAATTACAGCCTGTTTGGAAAAGTCCATATGAGAGGCAGTAATATCAGTGGGCAAGATTTTTGTTTTCTCTTCCTTCTTGACTCTGTGTTTCTGATGGACAGACTGTTTCACTTTTTCCTCTAATGACTGGGGTTTGTGAGCCAGCAGTGTTGTCATTTTGGCAGGAATAACAAGTGAACAGAGGCCCTCTGTCCCTGGACTCACCTCTGACTGGCTGTTTATTTACCTTCACGGCACCGGCCGATCTCTGAGAGAAATTTACTCCGCCGGTGTCCTTGTGCTGGTCTGACACGGCTGGTTCCTAACAGAGCTTGTTCTTATCATATACAGCCACAGTTACACTGTATTAAGAAGCTTCTGAGAATTTAATTTGGCCTTTTGTTTAGGGTTGGACAGTTTTGGTTTTTTAAGTTTGTGTGTTTAAGTTGAATTAACTAGTTTTAGAAATCGGATTGTGTGTGTGAGTGTGTGCACACAAACACCGTAATATATTGACATTTGTAATGCAATTTAATGATAGCTGCATCTTGGTGCTTTTCTGTACGTATGTTAAAGTTAAATGAGGATATTTTGATACTTCTTGGAAATCTGATCCGACAGCTTTAATTATAAATGAAATTATAAAGCATAAGGTTGCGGTTGAGGCCGGTGCTCAATAAGTGTTTTTGCTCATTTGAAATTTTTGGAGTTGCGAATTGCTGCTTTTATTTTTGTTTTTCATTCAAAAGGCTTTTAAAAGGACAACAAAATTCATCTGTTGACAAGACTGTGAGTATTTGTATAAATTTGGACTTCTGAATTTGAGCAGCATGTTATAGTTTATATAAATCTGTTAACACTCTCAAAATGCCTCAACATTGGCCGATATACAGAACTGGTCTCTAAACAGCTAGCGTTAGTTTTGGCATCTTCATTTTCTGTGGATGCAGTTCTTAGGAAAAGAAAATGTCATTGAAAAATATAAATAAAAATAAAGCTGAATTATTTAGCGTCCAAAACACCAAGACACAAAAGCAGATATTTACATTGTTGTGTAATGACACACAAATTAAAAAACACAATTTGCCTCCTCCGCACTCAGAGCTGGGTGATGTATATTAGTAAAAGGAATGAGTGTGTTAACAGGTTTATTTGTTGTGTTTCTCCTGCAGAAGAGTGTGTGATTGTACACAGAGGTGACAAAGACAATCTGACCTGGCAGTGCTGGTGATAATGGTCACATCAGCAGAGAGGGTTTGTAATAAGACACTGTATGAGAAGTCAAAGGTGAAAAATGAGTGTTATATTGTTGCAGGGAACAGAAGGCTTGACTGTGTGTGTGTGTGTGTGTGTGTGTGTGTTTACTTAACCATATATTGGGGACAAATATGTACCCAGAAGTCAGCAAAACCTTAAAAAAACCTGTTTGTCCTAAAAAATATAGTAAATAGTGCAAAGATTTAAAAAAAATTCTATATAAAAATAAAAGTCTTAGGAATGTCACCGTTTAGATAAGTAAATGTGTGTGTGAGTGTGTGTGAGAGTGTATGTGTGTGAGTGTGTTCACGTAACCATATATTGGGAACATATATTTATATTTGACATATATTTGTGTCCAAACGTCAGCAAAACATTGTTTTAGGGGCTGTTCTCATATGTAGTTTGTGGAATGCCCCCCCCATAAATAAATAAATGTGTGTGTGTGTGTGTATGAAGCGTTTGTATGTTGAGTATATAGATGCTCTCTTGCCCTTTTTTGACAGACCGTGCTTCCCCTTTAAACCCCCCCATACACACCCACCGCTGCAGAAACACAAGTCTAACAAAACAGCACAAACAATCAGAACGGCCAGCAAGTGTCAGGGCTACGGTGTCTGCAGGAATCCAGCTCTGCCGGGGGCCGGCACCGGCCTGGCCGCAGCTGTCAGGGGTCTGTGCAGCAAAACTCCAGCACCAGATGAGTGCTGGTAACCTAACCTGGCCCGGGACCCTGTATGAGCCTGGGAACAATCCTGTGTTTTCTTTGAAATCTTTGACCCGACCCCCCTCAGTGCTAGACGCTGTTGTTTCAGTATTTCCCCAATGGCTTTTATTTTCCTTTTCCTCCCAGTTTTTGCTGCTTTCCGACTGCGACGAAACATCTTTAGAGGAAATTGCGGTTTTGATGTGTCTGGAGATGTTCTGGGTTCCTCATTCTGTCCCTCTGACACGTTTAGAAGACGCTGGGTTTGTGTTTTATTGGCAGTGGTGCTCGAGAGCTCAGAACGGTGGCTTGATCACGGTGAGAGATTGAGGAGAAACTCTGAGATTCACTGCAACAGTTTAGTCACAACAAAGGAACGTTCAGAGACATTTATGGCTTTAAATGCATCTTGAACATGGAATAGAAGCAGCAGACGTTTCAGTCTCTACTTTTCTGTATTGTCAGTTGTTAAAGGAGTGCGCTATAAATGTTTGTAGTTATATCAGGGCACAGTCAGTTTTCAGATGTTAAGGTTATTTTCGTTTCTCCTCAGGGAAATTGAATTGTAATGATATGGATCTTTAAGGACTGAGCTTAAGCATTAGTTAAGGTTTCTATAGAAACCGTGTGATTTCATCTTTATTGTATTTCTTTTCCTACAGTCTTTAGTGGCTTATTTTAGTTCAATATTATGCAATAAACTTTCAGTGTATGTCACTTTTATATTATATCAAGCTTTTAATCAAGCAGGTTAAGTTTTGGAGCTTGCAGTGCTTCATGGGAAATGTAGTTTTTGTCCTTATAAAAGACACAATCATTTACATATTTAACGTTTTTATATTTTACCTCAACACTTTTGTAATGTCTCAGAACTGGTTGGTTTGTTGTAAAACTCTATTTAAAACCCCTACAAATAGGAAGAAATGTTACCCATGTCCACTGAGGTAGTGGGTAAAGTCCATGTAGCTGATCTTTGCTGAACTTCAACCTCCAGCCCATTTGTTTTCTTCTTCCCACTCATCCATCGTGAAATATATCCAAAAACTGAGTTCTGCTCCACGCCGTGATGAATTCCATATGATCTTTCAGCCATATCTGATGTTAGTGCTGTGACAACAGGTGAGGCTTGTATAATTGGCATCACCATTTTGATGAGATCTTGAAAATCGCCTCTCCGTATTCCCGCCGCCTGAGCAGTGTGTGATTAGCTAATATAACAATACGTTGTCGCTCTGAAACTAGCAATGGGTGACGAGACGTCTAATATCTGACATTTAGAGTTCTAAGGATCTGATTGGCACTTGATTAGACCCTAATTCATACCATTATCTCCTCCAGTAGAATTAGCTGGGTAGAAAATTGTGTGTTAAATCACAGGGGCTGAGAACAGGAGGGGTGGAGCGAGGAAATAAGGCATGGAATCAGAATCCTCACTGGTGTGAGGCTGCGTTACCTCATCATGAGGTTGAGTCCTCGCCCAGAATAACACGACCAGTCAGTCCCGGCCTCTGTCTGTTATGAAGTCTGTTATGAGTCTGTTGGTACTGTGGGATCCCAGATAACTGTTTAAGGTTGTATGAATGTTTCCATGAAGTAACAGAAACGTTAAAGCTGTTATCATAATGTCTCAGAACGTTCAAAACACCCAGTATTTTACATTTGGTATTAACATAGCTGCATGTTTTTAAAGTTTTTCTGTTTGTAATATTTATATCATTTATAAATGAGTAGTATTTTTATATAAATGGTATGGAACATTAAAAAAATATGTTCTACTAACATCAAAAACATACTTATGTTTTTGATAACTTTGAGAGAACTTCTAGAGAACATTAGCCAACAGTCTGTGCCTTGTCATGTCATTTAGGACATTGTGCACTTTTTTAAATCTTTGTTTCTACCTCCAGAGTTCCTGTTCTCACCCATCCCACCGAACCCACCCTGTGTGCACTTCCTGCCAGCCTCTCCCCCAGGCCTGAACTCCAGTCCTCACTGGGGACCAAAAATAATTAGGGAGGGAAAATTGCGCCTGACACCATTTCTGAAAAGCAGGGTATTATAATGAAAGCAGAGCAAGGATCTTTGTGTCAGAGGGAAAATTTTGATGTCAGTCAGAAAAAGGAAAAGAGTCAGTCAGAAAAAGACTTTTGGGGGCGGGGCTTAGCGATGCGTTGCTTTGCTGTGACGCTTGTGGGAAAATGTTGAAGTTCACACGTGTGCCCAACAGCACCCAGACATCTGACTGGTCTTCTGGCGATGTCTGCACCTAAGCTGGAGACGTTGTTCTGCTTGTATCTGTTTAAAAGGTCCTTCACAATGCCATAGAAAACCATTTTGGTCAGATTGTTCTATAAAGAACCTTTACCTTCCATAGTAGAACCTTTGTAATTCTCAAAATGTTCGGTGCAGTGGAAAGGGGTAAGAAAGAAATTTCTCCTTAAAACCTTTAACTTTTTTTTTACGTTTTTTTTTTTCGTGGACCAAAAATGTTTTTTTTATGGCATGGCTGTGAAAAACCTTTTAAGAACCTTATTTTTAAGAGCGAACATAAATTGCTTCTTGCTTCTCTTATCTCCTCAGCTTTCCTGTCTATAATCATCTGCTCTCTGGTCTTCATTAAAACGGACCACGAGGCGGCCCAGGATGCAGAAGACCCTTAGAATTAATTGCTTAACTAGGACGCGCAGTCAGGCATCCTTCAGCACCAGGGCGTGGGCAGATCGATGAGACATCAGACGTAATATTTCACCATGGTGGAGGAGAGTAGATGGCAGTGGTGGACGGCACCAGATGCTCGGCTGTGTAGAAGGGGGCTGCGTAAATGACAGATCTGCTGTTGAAGGGCCAGCAAGGGCATCGGGCTTTTGAGGAGGAGTGAAATATTACACTGGGCAGTGCAGACGCAGACGCAGGCTGAAAGTGCTGTTTTTAGAGTCTTGGCAGCTGTTTTGAAAGCGAGAGCCAGGGCCTGCAAATTTCTTTAATGGCATTGTTTATACTGAAACATTATCAACTTCAGGGGTCTGCGTGGACCTGATCTCACTGGGTTTTATGAGATAACCCTCGTTATGATGTCACAGCGCACCGGCTTTAATTTACATAATGAGTCACGCAGCAGATGATGAGGTTTCACTCGCTGCCGCTGGCAGAAGGTTGGGCGCTCAAAGACATCCTGGTGTCTTGGGCCGTGTTCGCCGTGTCTTAATTGACAACGGCAAGCCAAATGAAGAAATAAATGCGTTGCTTAAGTGTTTTTGTTAAGACCATTAATTGTACGCGTTGAACCGAAAAGACACAAATAGCACACTATATCTCTTGAAGACGTGCCGTCTGCTTAAAGGTGACAATAAACACCACACTTAGCTAATGACGATCAGAGACTGCCCTTGTAAGTTCGCTAGCATTGTGTTCAGCAGGGAATTCTCCTTAAATCCTCCCTAGATTAGAAAATAAATTGACACCCAGACTCGCATCTGGGTCACGCTTCTGGCGCGGCTCGGCTGAGACCCGCTTTCGCTGTTGTTAATTCATTTGTCATGAACAGAAATCATCGGATCCGCTGGGGAACAGTAAGTCCTGTATTCAGAGCCCTACACACATTCCCCTGGCTGGGGAGCCAAGTTATTGATTCCCTCAAAGAGTTACATTGTTTTGCGTTGCGTGTTGTTGTGTTTGACTGAAAGTGCAGGAATCGGCTGACTGGCGACGATTGCTCCCGGTTCGAGACCCGGCCTCTGGGCTCATTATCCCAACTGGATGGAGAATAGGCTCTCAGCTCTGCTTTCTCATCTCGAAAGCCATTTTTTATCAAAATTCATCTCTAAATATACCTGCAGCACGGAGCAGGAGGAGGAGGAGGGTTAGTGAGATTACAGTATTGAGCCGGCAGACGATTTCAGTTTTCGTGCCCAGAGCGATTTCAGATTGCCTGTCTTTAGAGATGTATGAATGCGAGCGCATTTTGATTCCACTGCTTTGCAGTAAATGCAGACTGTCACTCACGGTGACGTCGCATCACCTGATATGACATCTGGTGAGACGACTCGACTCCCTGAACATGTTTTCAGACAAATGGAGTGAAATTAAACCTGAGCTATGATGCAAGGCAACAGAAATCAGACGAAGTCTCTCAATGTATCTAACAGGAGTTGCTGGCACACTAAACTAACCTCAGAGATTATTCCTGCAACTCATTCCTGCACTTCTACAACAATATCAGCAGTCAAAGCTGCAATCTGTAACTTTTCTCAGGTAAAAATGAACAGAAATCAGTTATTGAGCAGTTTAACATAATATCCTTATCCTACACAATTGTGAGGTTATATTAGTAATTTATCATTTGAGCTGTTGGGTCAGATTTCCCAGCAAATGTTAGTTTGTTTTTATTTGATTTAAATACTTAAAGTAACCTGCAATTCTAAGTATTTTTATTTAAACAGAAATGGCAAAATTTCTGGAGTGCAGCTTTAAATGTTTATGGGAATGTGTTTAGTTTTTATATTTTGTGAATATTTTGGTTTTTATTTTATTAGGGTGTACGTAACACACACACACACACACACACACACACAAACTCACATGCACACACACACATTAAATGAACTTTCAGTTCATTCAAGGGACACATTGTTTTCAATGCAGTTGCTGCAATCGAACCTGTAACCTTTTACGTTTTTATTTTATTTTGTATTTGTAAACGAGAACTTGTTTTACACCCCAAAGCTCAGCAGCCTTTTGCCTAGAATATTGATGAGTCTGAAAACGCCCTTAATGTGAGCGGCGGTGAGAGGAGGGTGATGTATAATCCCAAGCAGGCGGTGAGAGCCGGGAGTCTCGGGAGCAGAGCCCGGCGAGCTGAGGGTGATGATGATGAGGTGGAAGCTGCGGCAGCTGGTGAAAACATCTCACCCTCTCTCTTCTCTTCTCCCGTGGGAAGAGTTCAGCCAGCACCTGCTGAAGGTGAGCTGAGCGGGTCTGTAACAAACCGAATCTGCCCCGCAGTCCTGGGGCTGCAGCGTCCTCTGCTAACCCGCTCACTCCTGTACATGCAGAACTAGATTAGCTGTAACTTTTCTCCATATGAACCATCTCAGCAGTGCTGGAAATAGCCACCATTCACTGCTTATGTTTCTCAACTCTTTGTTAAAGAAATTTTATTATAATTATGGAATTTGCATGGAGTTTAGAGGCTGTTGCATGGATAGGTGAAAGGTTTCACATTCCAGTCCTGTATATAATGTAATATAATATTTATGCTTTACATGACCTTATATATGTTAATATGTATTTAAAGAGAGATTTTTGCATGTGTTTGGCCAGTACAGTTAATCCACAGATTCAGGTGTTGTAGATAATACAGGCAGCGTTCTGCAGCAGAACATAAACAGCAGTTTTATGGGTCTGAGCTGTGAGTCTCACCCGCCCCCGTCATTAAAACATGATTTGTGTTTTGGCTGGTAGCTTTTCCAAACAGCTTCCTGTGCAACACCTCCCTCCATACAGCCCATCCGATTTCTGCTCTTATCTCTGTGTGTCTCGCCCGCTACAGGCCAGATGTTATGATGTTGTGATGATGTGATGTGCACAAGCAAAGCTAATCAAAAAGGTACAAGTACAATCAAAAATACTCTGTTAAACATAGCATGATTAATTTGGAATCATACGGCTTTATACGGCTGTCTTGGAAACTTTTCTATAAGTGAAGATTATATATGATAGACTGTATATAAAGACTATATCATTTGTTATATCTTATAAGGGAGTAGACAATATAATTACAACCAACCTGCCATTAACTGTATTATTTATTTTATTGGCTCTTTCTAAACGTAGGCGGAACTTCATCCAGCTTTATACTTTTTATACTAGAAATGCAACACGTTGTTAATTCTATAATCTATGTAATACTTTTAAATGTGTTTTAAATTGCGTTCTCTCTATATGTCATTATATAACAGCCAGTTAATGCAGATGTCAGTAGTTTGAGATTATATATTGTGTTCTGTGATGGTTCTAGTCAGTGTTTATGCATTCATCTGTCTGAGTCAGTTTTGCTGTGTTCCCTGTAGAGCTGCTAATTCCGTAATGCAGCTAGCATCCCGCATGCTTGAAATTACTGTCTGCTTCTCCCTTTGATTGGCTTCAGAGAGTCTGTCGCATTTCTACAGTTATTCACCAAATGCATACGCACTTTTCCAAACCAATTAAACTCACTGCTGTTGTCAATGAAAACTGCACCAAGTGAGTGGAAAAAATGCGACAAAGTAAATGAAAGACCGCAGTTTTAGGCCGTTGTACGTGCAGATGCAAGTTCTCCATCTTGTTTGAGGGCTGTACGGTGTGGGATTGAGAACTAAAGGGAATAATTTGTGTGATATTTGTCTGACCAGCCTGAGACATGCAGAGGCCGGGGGAACGAGGGCTGCATAAGCACTGAATAATCAGGGAGGAGAGAAAGCTCCACCTACAGTGAAACGCATCTGCGGTGCTCACCGCCAGCATCAGGTCCGGTAATAATGGGTCTTGACAGGCTGTACGCCAAAATCAGGAGGTGAGAAAGCCCAGATTCTGATCTTGTGCTGATTGACTTAAATCACCTGATCTCCATTGGTTCCCTGGCCTCCAGTTGCAGCTACAGCTTGACTGCTTTGCACAAGCAGGAGGTGCAGGATATGAACTCCGGTGTAATTAGAGGCAGGAGTCCTGCGAGCGCTCACCCCTGGGTGAGGTTGGACAGCCAGCGCGCATGTTAAGATGGTAGCAGCGCATGTTGTTGGTTGCAAATGTTTGATAAATGACACGTGGGTGAGAGTTAATCTTGGAAGTTTTTCCCTCCAGGCTGAGAAATGTTCAGAATTTTATCACCCATGAGCTTCTTACAGGTTTAAAGCTGCGTCCTGTGTTTCTGTTGTAGTTTTTGCTGTTGTTTCTGTATTAGTTTTGTACTCGGATGCAGCAAAACATGCAAAGGTTGTCTGTTTCCACTGACATGTGGAGTCAATCTCTGGGTAGCCAGAATTCTTCATTATTTTGTGGTTGTACATCATTTTAAAGTTATTTTAAAAAGCACTATTTATTTTGCTAATGGTGAAATCTTTTAATGAAGAAAGACCATTTAAAGACGCACTCCTGACAGTGATATGATGTGTGTATGATTGTTTGGGCTGATCAGATAGATTTCAGTGCTTTGGATGGTTTGTAATGTTAACATTAAGACTTTGCAAAATTATTTTTTATTAAGCTTGTATTCATGAGCTTCTCAAACCATTTGCATCACAGTGAAACTAAATGATTCCCGGAAGCCACACATTTCACATGTGCATGTTGATAACCTATTCAACATAATACATGAATTTATTGCCTTTTAACTGCGCTTGCAATCTTGCAATAACACGCTTGGCTTGCGGTAACAGTCTGCTGTCAGAGAGCGAGCCGTGCTTGACCGGGCGTGTTCAGTAGAAGTGTGATTCACACCCAGCTGATTTTTAATGCAAACGCATAAGAGATGTAATCATGTAGTTTACATGCGGCAAAATATGCTGCTTTTACGATGATGCAGTTTGCAGAGAAACTCATAATGCTTAAATATGCTAATGTGTGCGCTGTGAGGCGAGATGCTTTCTGTTTAATGAACTTTGTTTACAGGCGTCTGTTGTACAGTACTGTGTTATGAAGGCATTAAATATTATAAATTATTCAACGGATCATTTCGATGCTGATTGGTCATTGCATTGAACTATTATATAAGGCATGAAATGAGTAACAGCTATAATGAAGGAAGGGACACGGAACACAGTTTTATGTTTACATTAGCTCAGGACATTCACATTTGAGAAATGCGTCATAGGAACCCTATTTTAACATGTACTCTTAAAGCAGTACATTAAAGCATTGTTTAACAAAAACACAGGGAACTATCTCAGAACATTGGCTAATGTTCTCTCAAAGTTCTCAAAATGTTTTTGCAGTATCATTCGTAGATGTAGAAAACTTTATTCCTGAGTTGTTAGTGATTTTTTTAAATTATAAAAAGCAATACTGTTAATGCAAGATGTACAAAAAATCTGGTTGTTTTGAACGTTCCCAAAACATTGAAAATAACATTTTTGTTAATGAATGCAATTGTTAGGAAACGTTTCTACAACCTTGCGCTTGTTAGCCAGGAAGACGCGGTGCAGGATTGCGTCCAGTGCGATCGACTCCAAACACCTGTTCACTCATTATTGTTCACGTTTTAAATGTAATTGACTGTATCTTCTAGCAGAAGGTCTGTTTAAATAACATTTTCCTGAAAATGACTGTATTACAGAACCACATAATCTTCGGAAGGACGGCACTCCCACACGGCCGTCAGCTCGTCCGGTTCCTGCTGACGGCTTTTTGATGCGGTAATTGTCAGACTGTCTGAAGAAGCGATTCCTTCGTTGCACCGTGTCACTGTCTTCATCTTCCTTGCTTTCTCAAAGCCATCGGAATCTGTATCTGTTGACTCCCTGTCGCTCAGACCACTAAAGATGATTGATCACAAATGGAAAAAATCTTCCCTCCAGCTGGTGTCTTCCTTAGAAAATTGTGAGGAGATAAAAAAACACTTATTGTTGACTTATAGTTTCTGACAGGGAAGGAGTGAATGGAAAAGTAAGTGTTATGTGTCGGAGCGGTTTGTGATTTAACCAGTGCTGTTCACACTTGTTTGCGATGTCAATGCGGTGTGAATCGAATCTGTGTGAATCGGATGGATCGTGAATCAGTTCGGCTTCCTGTCTGCGAGCTGTCAGCCATCTTTATGAATGAGTTTTGAGTGAGTCAGGTTCTGACTACAATAAACATTTTTTTGCAATAGGAAACAGTGTTTGCAAAGCATTTTGAATACATTTAAATGCATTTTTAACAATTTCATTGTGAAACTAATATATATTGGCAATTAGTTGTTTTTATAAATGTGAATTGTGCTTTCCTGTATTGTTTTGACACATTTCTGTGCAGCTGTGAAAGAATGTTTTGTGTCATTGCTAGGGTGTTGCTAGGTGGTTAATACGGTTTACCTAAACTTTTTGCTTTAGAATAACATGCACTGATGAATCAAGCACAGTAGGACTAAAGGACAGTTATTAAGTAAATTGGGTCAGTTTTATATTCCCTTCTTTTTTAATGATCCTCCTGAGAAGAACACAGGAGCTGCAACACTTCCTCTCAGGAGTTCCTGATGTCGTTTCTCAGGTGTTTGTATGTTTCTCAGACCTTCATGATGTTTTTCTGTGATTGATGACGGTCTGTGTGGGTGTGTCAGGGGCTGAACGGAGGGAAACCATTTGAGTTTCTGTTCCTCTGTCCGCTGAGGTAAAACGTGACATCAGTCAGAGGCATCCTGGGCTTAACCATGTGAAGTTAAAACATCGGGAGGTGGGCCGAGTCGGAGAGAGCAAAACAACACAGATGAAAGGTTCTTCAGCGCAAAAGAGATGTTCCTTTCATAAGAACCGGCGGGGGTCAGGGATGGGAGCGTCTGAGGTGCTGTACAGTGTTTGAATTATACCAGAGCTTCCCGGGGGTGGGCGATGGGAGAAGAAAGTAGGTCTTTGAAAGCTCTTCTCGGTTTTCCATACAATAACAACACTGTAGAACATCATACTTGAGAAATGTAGGATAATAACTAGCTTACAGTAGAACACAGCGAACAAGTTATTTAGAACCGTTTAGATTTTATCTACTGAATTTACTAAAATATCTGTAGATATTTGCATAATTACAGCAGCAGTGTATTGGGTTTGATTCTTTTAGAAAATGATGGCTAGACAGATAGATGGATGGCGTCTGTATGTTGCTTTGAATAAAGAGTAACTGCCAAGTGCATAAATGCATGCAATAACTCTCTTCTGCAGTTCTCGTTGCCATCAAGGTCAAAACATCTCACTCTGTATTAACAGAGCTGTTTGTGTTTGAATTCTGCCCTGAAACGAGTCCATTCATATTTAAACACACAGTTCAGTTTGGTGTGTTTGTGTTTGTGTTACAGTGGACGGCTGCATACACAGAGCTGCGGGTCACCTGCTGTTCGAAGAGTGCCACTCGTTAAACGGATGCGACACGGGCAAAGCCAAGATCACCTGCGGCTACGACCTCCCTGCCAAATGTAAGTTTCATCCTGCTGTGCTTTTTTTCAGGGAACTGTACAGGAGCCCGGGAACAGAGCGGCTGGGATGCGATGGAATGCGACAGAACACCCCATCATGATTCTCTACCTTGCAGTTTCTTTAGGCAATAAGCGTGACTTACTAACCCAGATGAGTTAATTAACAGCCTAACGAGTGAGTGTTAGCAGGTCGCAAGTTTGCGATATTCCCGCGGTAGAGGGCCGTTGTTTGCTGGGATGCGCTCGCAGCACACGCGCATGTGATTAATGGAGTGGTATTATTAGTGCGCTGATTATCATGATGACTTGCTATGGTGTGCTTGGCTGGCTGAAGGGGCCATCTGTACCGCAGCAGACATTAAAAGAACTATTAGTTTGTAATTTGATTGATATTTCATCCTTGATTTATTCCATTAGCTCATGGCATTCTGTGACTCACGTGAATGATGATGAGCGGCGCGCTGGTAGCGGTTGGAGGACGGCGGCGCGTCGTGCTGTCGTAGGGTTTAAATGCGACGCATCAGGAAGAAAAACTAAAAACTAGTGTGGTAAAAACTAGCGGTAAAAGCTAGTGTGTTTTTCTACAACAATGACAATAAATAGGGTCACGGATCTAAGGAGCATTATCTGATGCTCAATCTGCCTGGTTTTGTTTGTTTAATTCTGGTTTAGGTGGTTCCTAAGCTTGGCCTAGTTAGTCTTAAGCTGATTTAGCTGGTAAAAAGTTTACAGTGAAATGCTTCTTAGCTGATTTCAAAAGCTTTTTTCTGAATGCGTGTGTTTAAATGTTTCAGTCAGTAACCTTTGTTTTTTTTTTTTTTTTTACAAATCATTCAGTTATAGCCTGGCTTTTCATCAGTACAATTTTAGTAACATTTGCAAAAAATGACTAATTTTTTGGTTTCCGTCTGGTTTTCTGTCATTCAGATGCAGCGCAGCTCAAATACCTCCAAACGTTGTTAGATGTTTTGTGTTCCTGCAGCTGTCTGTCCTAACAAGAGCTGGTGTTGAGTAAATGAGAATCTCTTTGGCTTTCTCTACTGTTCTTGATCTAATGTTATGTCACTTCTGAGCTGAAACAATTGAATTGGATGTAACCGCATCCAGCAACCTTGCAGCAATCTGTCAGACAGCGATGCCTGAGCGAAAGCTTTTCATGGTCTTATCGAATGCTCCATTGCTGGGAGATATGATTCATTAGTGAATTCGGCAAGAGGAACGTGGTTTTCGCATCTTCTGTAGCCTTTAGGGGATTCATCAATCCTTTCAAAAATGAAAGAAAAAAGCTGCATTTTGTTTTTTTTGCATCCTAGAATACTATCACTTTAACCATAATCTCTCTGTTAAAGGCATCATCTACTGGAAGATCTCTCTCTCCTTTTCTCTCTCTCTCTCTCTCTCTCTCTCTCTCCCTCTC
>JBAJNP010002167.1:13798-51110 GCA_036877545.1 Yasuhikotakia modesta
CTCTCTCTCCTTTCTCTCTCTCTTACACACTCTCTCTCTCTCTGTCTCTCTCTCTCTCTAACACACACACATACATTCTCTCTCTCTCACACACACACACACACACACACACACACATACATTCTCACACTCTCACCCTTCTTTCTCTGTCTGTCTCCTTCTCTTGTTCTCTCTCTCTCTCATTCCACCCATCATTTAATTTTCTCATGTTATGCGGTTACTCTTCTGTGACTAATTTCCACCCACCTTCCCTTTCTGACACTGTCTGTGTTTTTATTTCATTTTCTTTCTTCCTGTCAGGATGTTGCGGAAAGGCCTTCGGTCATCAACCGCAGAAAGCGCATTTCAAACCTTTGTGCGCGATCTGCAGAAATTGCGCTTTGCAAATAAGTCACGCTGTGTCGCCAAGCGCAGTCGCCGCCGCATTACCATAATTAACTCTGAAGAACACAATTCAGGATTATGCTTACTTTGAGAAAGATAATTACACTTTCGTTGAAAGTCAGTCACTCCAAATGCGTCAAATTAGAGCCAAAAACATGCGGCGTAACAGTCTAGCGGTCTGCATATTTGAGCTGCATTTCCAGCATCTTTACGACATCGTCTTTATGATAGTTGAGGAAGAAGTACTTCATAAACAGTTCATCAGGCTGGGATTGTTGCCATGGTTATGCATGCAACCTTCCGCATATTAAAATGCATATTTATCATCTCGGAAACTCGTTCTGATTGGACACACAAGCTCTCTCAGCATCACTGACTTGTATGTTTGTGTTCCGCCGGCATCTGCTGTGCGGTGGTTTGCTCTACCCCGCCACAGAGACGGCCAGGGAACGAGATGCAAATGGCACAGATGGTCCTTTTACCTTTTATATCTTGGCGTAGTCAAATATTTCCAGCATGGGCTTTTTACGCTTCCATAATTTGCCAGAACACGAGCGCTTTCTCCCTCCAATCTGCTCTGAGGAAATATGTAGCTCTCCCCTCTGAGAGAGAGAGAGAGAGACAGAGAGAGAGTTGGAGTGGTTTAACCTTTTCTGGAGTTTTACCTGCGGGCGCCTCTCCTCTCTCTGGAATTGAGGAGAACATAGATTTTACAGTGTGCAAGGCCACTTCATCTGTGGCCATTTTTTTTGCTTCCTTCCTGCGTTTTTCCTTCGGTTTCAGTTCACCTGAGGTTCTGTAGTCGTGTCTCACAAACACACTTTCTGCTAGTTTATGAGCAGTTTAACTTTGGCTTAAAGTTTGGTGTCCATGAGTTAATGATTTCTATATGAATTCTGTGTGTGTGTGTGTGAATGTGTTTGTGTATGAGTGTGTGTGCATGTGAATAAGTGTGTGTTTGAGTGTATGTGTGCGTGTTTGCATGTCTGTTTGTGTGTGTGAATATGTGTTTGACTGTGTGCATGTGAATATGTATGTGTGTGTGCATGTGTGTGAGTGTGTGTGTATGTGTGTACATGTGTGTGTGTGTGAGTCTGTGCATGTGTGTGTGTGTGTGCGCGCATGTGTGTGTGCGCATGTGTGTGTGCGCATGTGTGTGTGTGTGCATGTGTGTGTGTGTGTGTGTGTGTGCGCATGTATGTGTGTGTGCTTATCGAGTCCTCTGAGGGTCCGTGCTTAAGAAGTTTTCATATAACCCTCTTAGTGAGGAGAAGACTTGATGATACTTCGTCTGTTTAGCTTAATTCATGAATAAATTCAATTTGGGAAGATGAATAGAAAGCCATTGTCGCCGTCCCAGATGGCAAAAAGGCAACAGATTTAATTACATCTCTGTATTTATTCACATGTTTTTTTACCTGTTTGTACCTCAAGGCCTGTATTTGTTGATTTTTAAGAAGAATTGGACAAATAATTGAAGGATTTGTTTGGTCAGAGCGACTGTGTCCTCAAAGCTCTGGGGAATGAATTCAGTAAAAGATTTATCTGGTGAGCTAAACTCCTTCGGTTATCGTTCGCTCGTTCCTCGCAGGCGAACGACGCTAGCTAGCTACACCGCTACAATCTGTCAAGGTCACCGGATGGCAAATTATATCACCTCAGTTAATGACGAAATTAAACGTAAAAGGGAAAAGAGGGAAAACAAAACCTAGGGATAAAATGCTTCCTTGTGTTTGGACATAGACACCAGGAACCCGTGAGGAAGGATCTGCTGTGGCCTCAGGGAAGAAAATATGAGCTCCAATCAGATAGCGTGACTCGTGTTCTCAGACTCGTACTTCATTTGATGCCGATGGGACGTGACATCTAAAATGGGCCCTTTTGGATCCCTGTTCTTTTCATTTGATTTACTCTCACCCAAGACAAGAAAATTGGGCGCTATTAGTGATCAGCAGGGCTCTTTCTTCTCATTTCTTTTCTCACTTTCTTTGGCTCGGTTATAAAGACTTGTGAATCTTGGAGGCAGATTGGACACCGTGGAGGGATCAGGGCTGTCACATGTGGCACACATTACTGAAGACCGGCCCTGAGATTCTTAATAAATGACACTAATTATCCTCCCACCACAGCGGAAAGAGGCACTAAATAAAATGTGTTACCTCAATCTGACAATGAAACCAGTGATTTATTTAGTACAATAGTCTTTTTCTTTAACAGAGGGTTGGTCTGTTTTCATGAAGTGGATTAATGTTTAGTGGTAGGTGTACATGCTCGTAAATATGCATTGTTTAGTTATAATGATGCAACGGTTTGTTTTTCTGTGGACTGTATGATAAAGAGTGTAGAATTCGTTATAGGATTAATTCTGTTTTTCTTAAAAGTTGAAAAGCTCATTGTTTGTGAACACAAAGCAAGTTTTCCAGAGCACACAATCTAGAGTCCCTGCGTACGTTTTCCCGTTTAAACGTTTAAATCCTCCTGTAGTTTTGGAACAATATTCAACATGCCTTTATGAAACCCCTTCTCTCTAAACACATTCAAAAGCAGGACAAAAATCATTTGCAAAAATATCAAATATTAATGTGACTGATGATAGTGCTTGAATTTCACTTCAAAAACTCTTTTGTTATGCGGTCATAAATATCTCATCTAATCAAAGAAACGGAAACATTAGAAGAGCGTTGTTATGAATTATTGAACCATCACACCGCAGTGTATCCATTTTTCTGTTAGCAGATGTAACCGTGTTATTTCTCATGTCAGAAAAACAAACAGGGCTTGGTTTGTTTGTGTTGTGGAGCGAGCAGGCAGAGTTTGGCCAAGGACAGAGATCTGAGGGCGACGTATCAGATTAAACACGAGTGTTTTCATTGAAGGTTCCTTTTGCTCTTTTTGCATTTAAAAGTTGTGCATGTTGCTGTCAAGGTGAAGTTTTAGTTGTGATTTGTTTTCTAGTGGAGAAAAATATGTGGAATTATCACAACACAAACATCATGTAAATGATATCAGTTTGTGTGACACCATTGGTCCTATAAGTTAGCAGATTTAGATACGTTGTATAATTTATAATTTTGTTGTACTGTAGTATTGGTTGCTTGTGTTGTGTTGATTGTAGCTGTAGTCTAACCAACCAGCCAACCCGCTAACCAACTAACTGACTAAACAGTCCTCCTTCTAAAGCAGTTTATAGCACTCAGTAGTGTTTCAGTAACATTTATCTTAAGTGTTGTTAGACTGTTCTGACAATACAGGAGTTCACAACAACTTCATACACACACACACACACACACACACACACACACACACACACACTCTGTCTCTTACCCCCAGCAGTACTCAGGGTATTTGAAAGGTATAAGGGGCAAAGTGATTTTTTTCCCACTCTTTTCTACTCATCTTCATCTCGTCTCGTGGACGCCAGCAGTGTCTCATCTTTATTAATGTGCTCCTACATAAACAAAGCAGTTCAGTATTTAGCATCAGCTGCCAGAGTGCAGCCCCAGCACATTAATTGTTAAGCTGAAGAGGGACTGCCTGGGAAAAGTCACTGTCCCTCAGGAACGTTTAAGACAGATGAGGAAAGAAGTGATGGAGAATCCAAATTCGCCCTCCAATCTCATCTCAGATCACCCACTTTCTTTTACCTTTTGTTTTCCTCCTCAGGGCTGCGGAGGATTGACAGTTCAAACCCTTCATGTGTTTATTGTTCTGTGTTTATTCCCATTTTTAAAGAAAACACACTTTCAATAATGCATCAGGAGTTTGTGTTGAACCGCACGACAGGATACAGAGTTGTGTTGGTTTCCTGCGTTTGTGTGTCGTCTTCAGGTCTGTTTGATAATTGTTTCTGGTACAGCTGTGGTCACGACATTATATGTGTTGATGGGCTCTAAACTTAATGAGTTATTTTCAAACTACGTGTTTATTTGTATTTGCCTGATATTTTGGAGCCTTTCTGTTTTATTTTGGCCAGGTGTGCAAGAGCAACACCTGCGCTTAACCAGCGTTTGATAGAACCGCTGCCAACTTTTCAAAACAAATCCTCTCTCATTCATAATAAATACCCCCTGAACTCTGCCGTTTTGAGCAATTTGCAGGATTGCGGGGGGCCGTTTATCTCATCTGGGGTTTCGCAGATGTTGTGTTTCAAACACCCTGATTTTAGTGCCCGTCAGAGGCACGGCTTGTGGATGGACAGAAACTATTTAAGTGAGTGGAGACCAGACCTACAACAAGCAGAGGAACCCAGGGAAACACGCAGAGGTCGCAGCCTGATGAGTCTCACAGTCTGACGCTCACTGGTGCAAGGTTTTATTTTCCAGTTGTTCAAAAGCCACGTTTTGCCCTTGGAATGACGTGGTGGTTTCATGGCTTTCAGAGTCTGATCTGAATGCTGCCTTCAGGTAGAACAAGAATATAAACGCATTAGAATTTTTGTTTTCCCAGTGTTAATGTTTTTGCTCCGACACTATTTAAGCGAGTCACTTATAATGTTGACAGTGTAGTGAACATGAGGAGAAATGAATTAGTGCAGCACAGAGACGTGCTTTTGATGGTCATGATGAAATGCAAGATTTAAATGGCATTAAAATGATGATGAGATTCTTAAAGCTGGTTAATGTCATGTTAGAGAATGAGGCAGATATGAGACACATCAGATGCTGAGTGTGGGAGCCGCTCCACTGATTGCTGTTTATTTTGCTTCAGATGAGAAGTTCTCTGACCGCTGGGCAGCTAATGTTATGTTTGTGCTCTCAGTCCAACAAGGTAATGAGTAATTACATGAATATGGGCGGTCATGACTGGACTGGCTGTTCTTTCTGTACGGTGAGCTATTTATAGTCACTCATGAATCTCTCTCTCTCTCTCTCTCTCTCTCTCTCTCTCTGTTTGACTCTGACTCTCTCTTTCTGTCTGTCTGTTTCTCTCTCTGTCTGACTCTCCCTCTCTCTCTCTTTCTCTCTCTCTCTGTTTGTCTGTGTCTCTCTCTCTCTTTTATTCTTTCTCTGTCTGTCTGCCTGTTTCTCTCTCTCTCTCTCTCTCTCTTTCTGACTCTTTCTATCTCACTGTCTCTCTCTCTCTCTATTGTCTGCTCTACATGATTCATGGTATTTATTTTTCACCGGCTTTAGACACAGTTACACTGTTTTATTTTAATCAGCCTCCCCGGTGTTTTTTCATGTAATATTTGATGTAAAGTTTGGTGTGTTTGTATGAGACGGCACCTTCTGTAGCAGAAGCTTTCCTGACTCAGAGTTTCATATTTACAGCAGAAAGTTAAAGTCTCACAGCAGCGTTTATTAGCTACTTTTGAAGGTTGTCTCATCATCGTCTCAATCGCAGTCAAACTCTCACCCCGGCCAGATGCCAGGACCCATATTTACAGTAAACACACCTGGAGCAATAATACTGATCATTAGCGCACGTCTTAGCTGTGATAAATCAGGTGAGGCTGCGCTAGTGAAGAAAAATCACCCGGATATCTTATTTCATCTGAGGGCCGTCTGTTAGCCTTTCCTCGGCCTGCAAATAAAAATCAATTACTCCAAAGTATCCGCTATTGCTAAGTGACACATAGTTCATTTAGATTAAATTATCCCCGCCGAAACATTATCGCTTCACGGGTTGCTTATGTCACCCGGAGCTTAATCCTGTCGTGTGATTGGCCAATGCGGACGCCCCTGCAAACGTCCATTTTAATTTAGTTACTGGTGGTTTGCCTCAGGCTCTGTCCTCTGTAAATCTGTTTTTTTGCCCTTTTCCAGCTTTTTCTCCTTTGTTTGGTTTGCTGGGCCAAAACTGTGTTCACCTTGGTTTTAGGACTTAGACATTTGCTTGTTAGTGTATTTTGTATCATGTGAACTTTTAAGTGTACTATTCAGATGGGATTTCCTTTACACACATGAATTTCACATGTGCAAAATTGCATGTGATTACACGGTAAAACTATTTCAGGAAACGAGTTTCCTGTAGGAATCTACATGAGTTTCACAAAAAAACACACATTTCATATGTGATTTTTTTTTCCATGTAAAAATCACGTCCACATGAAAATGTCTTTCATGTGTCATGTGAAATATTCATGTGTCTTTTCTGTAATGGCTGTTTTCTGTGTTTGAGTTTATATTGAGGTTAGAAGAATAAGATGTTGTTTCCTGTAGTGACTGAGACAGGATTGGAGCTCTGTTGTTGTTCAGCATTCGGTCGTTCGTTGAGTCTCAAGACATGAATGTTAAGTTGAGGATCATGTTACTGTATGTGCAGCTTTCAGAATTTGACTTTTCTTATTGATGAGTTTTATCACATGGAGACGCCAATAGTGCTTGTACCCCCAGCTGTTATTTTCCTCAGAAAGTTGGCAAAAGGTCTAAACCCTTAATGAAATTTCACCAGGCAGCTTAACAAAAAATTGAGCTTTAGATTTGATATTATAGAAGGTCAAAATAAATGTGAAGTGTTACGTTTGAGTCCCTGATATTCCCATTCAAAATGGATTCTGGGAATTTTCTCTACATTTAAATGATGTTTCTCAGGTTTATGTGTTTGATTCAGGTGGGCTCACAAATCAAAACTCATCAAATTCATCTTCATGATGAAAACTGGTCCCATCAAAATAGGACTTTGGGAAATTATTTGTTAGGTTTTATATGACCTATAAAACATAAAGGCTTACAGGAAATCCCTTCTTTTGGCATGTTAAATTTCAGAGAGCAATTTCTCCATTTGTTGAAGTGGCCCAGGGTGCTGTGTGATCTCGCTGAATCAAAATTTCACACTCCATGCTTTAGTCAGAGTTTAGCCTCAGGTCCTCGTTTCTGCTACTCAGAGTTTAAAATTATTTGATATCTTTGCTCTGAATAGGTGCCCTAATATGATATATTTTCATTATGCGACTGTGGAAAATTTTTTCTTGTTGGCTAATGTAGCAGAATATTTCACGCCTGGTTCTAAGCAGATTATTTTAAAAGAATAGTTTTTTATTATTATGGCTTTTTTCTGTCAGAATGAACAGGCGTGCATGTTGAACAGAACTCTACTTTGGGAAAGTTACCAGAAACAAGGTTTTCACCTCGAGTTACTGAGGGGGAAAAGATATTAAAAGTTACAAAACTTGTTTTTCTTTTCTTGTTGTAAATCACACTCTTATGGTTACACTCACATGTTAAGTGCTGCTCTGTTTCTCAGACGGTTTTCTGAAATTATAATGTGGGCCTCCTATAATTCCACAGCCGTTTGTAAGGCAGACAGATGAGAATATGTTGGTCTGTGGCTCTGGAGAAAATAAGCGGACACATCGTAAATGTCACCGTCTTTAGATTCCAGTGAACACGAGATCTCGGCTGGAGATCTCCACAGGAGCTTTGTCTTGCGAGTCGTCATATCCTGTTATTAGCACAGCTCCGCTTTGTAAGTGAGATTTCCTGTTTCATTAAACAGGCTAACGTGGATCCGTGTGTTAGGTGTGTTTTTTTATTCATTAAAGATTTTGGGCATTTTTGGTATTTATGTAGGCCTGGTATCTATGCTGCGGTATGTTTAATAGGTTAGGAGTTATCTGCAAGTGTGTTTGGTGTTTAAAACACAACAGTATAAGTTTAAAGTTTAAAGTTTAAGTTTAAAATGATGATTTATCATTTGAGCTGTCAGGTCCAGTTATCTGGGAAACGCCAGTTTGGCTTCATCTGTCTCACATAAAGTACGTAAAACAACGTGCAGTTTTATGTTACAGCCGGTGAGCGCCGGGGAAGCAAACGTTACAGATTGCAGCTTTAAAATGTTGAACCATCTGCTGTGTCAGGTGGACTGAATGACTTCAGTTCCCACATTCTAATCAAAAGCTGCTCTGTTTCCTTATTGAACATAATTACCAAACAGTCACCCAAATTCTCAGAGATACAGAGAGCGAGAGCTCGGCTAATTGGTAGCTGTGGTGTTTAGCACAAGTTTGGATAGCTTTCTCTCTTCCCCCTCACACCACGCTGGAATATTTGTGTTTCTTTTGTTTGGCGGACCTGTCAGTCGCCCCGGTGCCTCCTGGGGGTTGGAATAATTTGGTAATTTTGCCTAAACGGTGATACAGTGATTATGTGGCATCAGCTGCCGGCTTGTCAGAAAGACGCGCGACGCTCATCCATCACAGAAAACATGCCACCCTGAAAAAAACAACAGACAGGAGTGAAAGAGGTAAAAAAAAAGCGCAGGCTCGGTTGAGAGGGGCATAATAGAGTATCTGAGGGTCCGTGTTCAGGCAGCAAAGAGACTGTGGTGCTTTTTAATACTGTGGATGCATCGGTGGTGAAAGGATTGTGGGAAGGTCAGCTTTTAAAAGAGGAATGCGGAGAGGGCGGAGGGCTAATGCGGGTCCGTCTGTTCCGCCCACATGTGCGCACAGGCCTGGATCCGTCCATTTACCTGTCCTCCACTGCTCTCCGCGCCATCATCACTTCTCTGTCTCTCTCTGTCACATCTCTGTCTCTCTCCGGTAGGGCGTCTGACTTCTGTTGGGTTTGTGCAGCACTCAGATGTTTGAAGCTCACAGCTGAGCTGGAGAAGAGGGTCCAAATGGCTCATAATTTCACTCAGAGACACAGCAGAAAGCATGTGGCCTTTTCTTCCTGGGAAAAAGTCCATTAATCAAAAAAAGCATGTTTTGTCTTTTTGGAAACGGGTTGTGAGTTTGAAACGGAAGTGACTTTTCAGGGCTGATTTAAGGCTAATATCTCGCATTTGTCAAGCGGTGTTTACGTTGTTGTGCAATCCTTCATTAAGCAGCCCGTCACCGTAAAAACATGCAGCCGCTGTAAATACCGCGTTTAATAGAAACAGACACGGAGGAGCGCGTGTGGACGCAGGCCTGCGGTTTGCCAGAGCCAAAAACAGTCAGTAATTAGAAGACAGATGGGCAAATTGAAACCAACCAAATAGTGAAATTCACAAAGGCAGCGCTTGGACCCTCACTGTACCGTTGTGCCTCACTTATATAATGTTACCATAACTCAAAATTCACTGAATATGGTTTTTGCAAAAAATATATTGCCTTTTGTTTATCTCTCTGCGAAGTTTCTAGCAGCACAACTAATTAAAACAAGCAGCAAGTAAGAAAATTTGCGTCACTTTTCTGCCAATTACGTCTGAACGCGGACGGCTAAATAGTTTCTCTTGAGTTCCTGATGTTTTAATGGCTAAATTGTTGCTGTTGTGTTACTTCCGCTCATTATGTTTTAAAACGGAACTGCTCTGTCTGAGCGATTTGGATATTTTCCTCTCGCTCGTGAAAATCTCAGTAAGATTTTGACAGAAGTTTTACCGCTGGAGCGGTTTTATGAGACTCGGTCGAGAGGGACGTCAGGGGCTACAGCAGCCGTTTCAGTTTGACCCCGGCGGCGTCCCGCAGTGCCACTTTCTGGTTTTTAATGTTGTGGATTTAGCTCAGCGCTTACTCCTTTAAATGCCATTAACCCACTAATAAAAGTGCATACAGCTGTCCATAAAGTCTAATGGGCAAGCCAAGGCATACATTGAGACCTTTGTGTGTGTGTGTGTGTGTGTGTGTCTGTAACCCTGACAAAAACTCGGAAATGAGACATAATAAAACAGTTAAGTTCTCCTAAAACACTGTCAAAAGCTGTAAATGCTGTGATTTCTATGAACCGCTCTCTCTTTCTTTCACACTTATAGCGAGGTGTATATTTGAGTCAGATGTTTTAAAGAACATCGTTCTAACTCGCCTGTAAAATCTGATTCTGACAGTGTTATATTAATGGAGCGGTGACCCAAAACATTAACATCGTCATTCACTCTCTTCAGCCCATACGCTTTTTCTGTCTCAGTGAAACACTTTATTCTTTTTTAATAATTGTTATGTTATGTATAATTATGTAGCTGTACAGTTAAAGGACACAGTCGGGCTTCTCAATGAACAAAGAACTCCATAAAACATCATTCATGTGGTTCAAGTGTTTGTTGTTTATCTTTGAAATCCATTTATAGCTGCAGTCTGTCATTTTTTTTGGAAAGAAAAAAGTTATTTTTTTGATCAGTTACTGAGCAGGTAAATGACAGATCATTGTTTGAAAATGTCTCCCTGACATACTCTGATTCAGTTTATAATAAATGATATAAGTTTATATAAATATTTATATACGTTTGTAATAATAATTTGAGCTGTCAGGTCTGATTTTTCAGGAAGTGTCACTTTTGCTTCGTTTGACTTTAACACAAGTAATAAAGTGTTTAAATGAACCTTTGCGTTCATGTTTAAGGCAAAGATGGCCGGTGCGTCTGCTAGCGCTTGTTGTATGAATGACTTTATGATGTTATAATGGTGTTTTCTCTGGCTAATGACTCCTTACAAACATCTGCCTACAGAGAAAAAACAATGTGTGCAGAAGGAGAGTAAATAACCACATTGTGTTTATTTTTAAGTTACCTATTCTAGCGCTTTTAGACTAGCAGGAAAATGTAGTTTATTTGTCTTTGTTCCACCAGCGGCGCATAGAAAAGGCAGCAAAATGCGAATCATGCAAATATGGCCTGAAAAATGCAAATGATATTATTCTGGCTGTGAGAGGACTCACCTGAACCAACATTAACCCCCCCAGCCCGCCCCCCCGGTGATCGGTGGTACTTTAAAGGCTTAGAGAGAGATCATTTATACAGTTACACCATTAACCACCAGCCAGTCTGTCTGCAGAATTCACCGTTCAGCCTATGAATCCTCCATTGATCGCCAAACGTTCAGCTGATGTGAGGTGTTGCTTAATAGATAGTCTCAGGAGGACATTAGCTTGAGTTTAAAAGCTTCTCACTGTGTAAAAATTAGGAGTTTTAGGGGTTCCAGGAAGTTGCAGGTTTGTTAAGGAGGCGTGGCTTCAGTGAAAACTGACAGGGCTGGAGGTTTTATGGTGATCACCTTGAGCTGTTGTTTTGGGATGGAGGCTCCTCTGGGATTCTCAAGTGGCCGAGTGGATTTATGAATCAGAGCTGGACCCGGGTTAGAAATCAATAGCCCTCCTCTTCCTCAGACCCCGTCGTGAATAATGCCGCGTGGTTTACTCACATTGACGGCCTTCTGAGAAATTCTGAGCTGCTGGGAGTTATGTCCTGTCATCAGGGCTGTACTTCCTGTTGCCCTCAGAGCACAAATCAGCTGCCCTCCTCACCCCCACAACTCTTATCTGTTTGCAGTAGATTGTGTCAGAAAGTGCCTTTTGGTTTTGAGTGTTTTAGCATTTCCTGTTTCTGAGAGAGGTGTGAGGGGAGAGAAAGAGAGAGAATGAGAGAGAGAGAGAAATAGAAAGAAATAGAGAGAGTGAGGGAGAGAGAGAGAAAGTAAGACTTTTTTGTTATGTTTACATTTTTACATTTTATGTATTTTTGAATATGATATGCTTGCAACTACTGGAAAATAATTTCTGGAGTCACTATCAGTTCTGATTTTGTAACAAGCGTTACATTGATTTTCCAGAGTCTGATAGTTTTTAGAAGTCTAATATTTTGTTCAAATAACATGGATTATATAAGTTTTTGTTTTTGTTGACACAAGCAGAACATCTTTGAGCTCTTTTTGTCTATCCTTTAATTTCTTTCATTGTAACTTATTTTCAAAATCCTAAACTTCCAGATAAATCCTAAATTGCACGTCCAATCTCAGATTTTATGTGACGTGAGACTTTCATGTGTAAGATGAAATGAAAACAGTTGGTTACCCAGAAAGACTGGTAGCGTGTACCGCAAATGAAGTCACCGCTGTGAGTGTCACGCTTTCCCTTCAGGAAGGAGAGAGAGATGGAAAAAAGGACAGGCGGATCTGAATCTCGCTCCTGCTGTCTGATTATTGACCAGCTCAGATTGTCTTTTCAATTGTCTCAATTATGAGGGTGCTGGTGTAGCAGCGCTCTGTGGTGTCCCAGCCTGCATAATTCATGCAGGACACCCTGGACCCGGGAAAGTGAGCGTAATGTCAATAGTGTGAGGTGGTGAAGGGTGGATTCAGTTCAGCTCACGGTGGTCTCTGAACATGAAGAGGAGACAGATTTGTGTTGTGTGCCTGCCAGCTGTAGTTCTTAGATATTTAGTTTGTATCTGTGTAGTTGGAGTGACAAATACTGACATAAACACAAGCTTATATACATTATTAGTTTATATATATAGGTGTCTGTTGATTGGCTGATTGGGTCACTATACATAGCAGTTTTAATTTCTGTGTTGACGGACAAATAGCATGTTTAGTTAGTTTGGATGTGGAGACTCCGTTTGCCCGTATATGTGTTCTTTTGAGAGCGCTCTAAAGAGATGGGAGATCTTTTCTTTTAAAGCTAGCTTGCTATTGTTAGCCTCTCCAAAATTGCCTACCCTACCTTTAAAGGCATTGTGTGCAGTCGTAACACTGAATTTTTTCGCTGTTTTCCTCTACATAGTCATTATTTCCCTGTCACTTTTCTGTCTCAAGTAGCTACCGTTCTGTTTTCAGGAGACAGCAAGACGCCGCGAGACACTTATCTCCACTCAGCAACCGCAGAAGCCCGTGTCACACCAGGGCGTCAATTCGCATGTCGCTGTGGTTTATGTTTACAGTCATCTGATCCCAGCTCCAATTGTCACCCCAGACCTCCAAATCAATAGTGTTAAATTAACAATGAGCTCTGGGCCTCCTGAGCCCAGATTGGCCCCAGGCCCCGCCCCCACGGGAGGGACAGCGCCACCCATGGGTCGAACCCGCCACCCGGGTGGAGCAGCTCGAGGGAGGGGGTTCAGGCAGAGTGAAAGAGAGGTAAAAGGTTGTTTGGAAAAAGCTTGTGAGAGCAGGTGTTCATTAGGAGATCGGAAGATGAAAGTCAGGCAGGGTTTCTGTGACTGGCTGTAATGCTCTTGTAGCAGAGCGGAACAGAACGCTACATCTGTAAAATGCTTCATTAGCGAGCGCCACCGCCGCTAGCTCGTTGTTTACCGCAGAGCAGCGGAGAGTGAATGAGAGCGAGCCATGGCCATGATCAAAGGAGAGAGGTGGACATGTGTGGACAGCCTCATTTTGGAAAGGGCTGATGGACCCTTAATGATGGTAAAAGGATGGAGCAGGGTGGATGACCTACACACACACACACACACACACACACACACACACACACACACACACACAGTAAACGTACCAGTAAAGTACAAATCTGAACCCAGTTTCTCATTTGTATCGTGCGCAGAATTGAGCTTCAATCAGTTTTTATGTTTCCCAAATCTATTTCCCAGGCATATTATTTATTTTTCAGCTACAAAGAAACTTTCCTGCTTGTCTGATGCGCAGGAAGGCTGTTTACCCAGCTGATCACCACGCGCCGCGTTTACAGTGTCTTTTGATCAAGATCAGACCTAAACCAAATCAGAAAACAGATGTACAGTTTACATTTAATACAGATGTACCCAGGAGAATTGAGTTATAGATGTATTACTTACAGCAGCAGCTTATGACATTGCCAAACAGCTATTTGGTTATTAAATCTGGAACCCATAACTGTGTTGTGATCTCTGTGTAAAACATACTGTTGCAGCTCACTTTAATGCTTTTATTTATGAATGTTCAAGTCTGATGAAGCCAAACTGACATTTGTCAGGAATCAGACAGCTCAAATTATAAATCATTATTATTCATTTATCACTGTGAATCGAGGCAAGGAGATTACTGTACATTGATCTGCCTAACATAGTACAGATTGCGACTTTAACATTAGCATAGTTCAATTAAATGAACATAGTAGTGCCTGTATACCAGAAACATGAATTAAGACAGTAAATGTTTTTGATTCCATGTTGACTTCAGTGATGTTATTGCAGATTGTGGATTGATGGAAACTGTACAGTAGGCCCTGCCTTACTGTACCATAAGCGAGACTCATTTCACACGTAACGTCTTGTTCTTAATAACTTCTCAAGTATAACATCAGACAATTAAGACGGACGGAGGCGGGGCCACCCGAGTCTTAAGGCTTTTAAAGAGTGCATAGATTTGCGTGTCGTATTAAAATGAACCGCATTTGGCATTCTCTGACATTTAACAGATATAACCTTTTGTACTGACTAATCGGTTTGAGTTCCTCAGGATTTATTTTTATTTAGACACTTTAGCTCCAGAGAGTAAGTGATTAATTCCTCTTTATAGTGCATTTCTGAGCGACTCGTCTTTTTAAACACGGTGCCAGTCATTTACTGGAACACCGAGAGCTGTAGGTGAGATGTTTCAGAGAAGAAAATAAGGAAAATCATTCACAAGCAGTTTGGCTCGCGACCATCGGGCATAAAACTACCGAATGGTCACATTAATAAACTTTTTTATTACTGAATAGCACGGCGCTTTACACTGAAAGCTTCCTTATAATGGGCTTTGGGTGTGAGGCGTTTTTGGCTAGTTTTGACTCTTGGTCCATCCATGCAATGAAAAAGAAGTGGGTGTGACCACATACAGACTGAATTAGGAAAATGTGATAGAGTCGTTCTGTTTAACAATTTACCGCCTGAACTTTTGATGTCTCAGAGCTTTTAAAAGTGCCGTGTATTTTTTATGCTAAGTTTTGTTCTGTTATCCCAGCTGAACATGCAGAAACAATTAATTGGAAGTCGTTCGTGGATTGATTTGGCTGGAAACTATAAACGTTGCGGTTCTGTGGCCATAACAAAACGTTGCTTTGTTTGTTTAAGCATCTAGCGCAGCGGTGTTTGCTTAACCAATGAGGTTAGTTGGGGGGCGTGGCTATCTGTCTGCCTCACCAATGTAAAGCACAGCTCTGTGGTACTTGTTGGAAAACACTTTCTTTTGGTTCTGTTATGTTAGGTATATGTATGTATACATTATATCTATATAGATATATAAATAGATAGATATAGGTGTATACTTATATAGGTGTACATGTATATAGGTGTATATGTACATATAGGGTAAATGTATGTATATTATGGAACGTGTTTTGTATTGTCAGTTAATAAGTCTGAGGGAATGGATGGACAAATAGATTTTTGTTTTATGTCCGTCTGTGTGCGGCTGTAATGACCATCACTCTCTCCATCAGTGTGTTAATAGCCTGGAGAAGATAAGGCAGAGCTCATTAAGTCCATAAGGAGCTTCACTCATCCACATCATTGAGGGATGCCAAGTGAAATTCGTTTAAAAGCAACTGAACTGGGCTATTGATGTGTGGCTAGATGTTTTGATGCTCATTGGTGATGAAACCTCATCATTTCTACACACACACACACACACACACACACACACACACACACACACACACTGAATTGTCAGGAGAGCTTGTGAAGGTGAGAGCTGAGGTGAAATTGTTAAGGGTAAGATTTTACGCCGCACATTCATTAACCTTCGATGGTCCACGTCTTTAATGAGTCCTGCATATCAAACCCTGCTTTTGTCTGTCTGGAGAAGCCTGTCAGTTTGTTTTTTGCTTTTATTAAAGTCTGTAGTTTATGGAGAAAAATGGGCTTAGAAGTTTTAATTCATAATTTTTAAATGGAAACTGTTTTTTTCATGCCGTCACAAAGGAAGTTTATGGTATAATGACACAAAGTTGAATTACAATAACACTTAAACGCAGGCCTACAGGGTAACATACAGCCCTATATTACAGTAAATATAGTCAATTTCTTTCTTTCTTTCTCTCTCTCCCTCTCTCTCTCTCTCTCTCTCTCTCTCTGTGAAATTTTTTGTTCACATTTAGCTCCAGATAGTTACAGATTGCATCTTAAAACAAAACACAATGCAGTGAAAGTACAACAGCAGAAGTGTTTCAGTGCAGTGGACTGTTGTTGAGGGTCAGGGTTTGGTCTCTCTCTCTCTCTCTCAGTAGCTGTGTGGCCCTTCCTGTGTGTTTTCCTAATCACTGCGATCAATATGAGAACCCCCTCCCCCTCACATCCTCCACCATGTCTTTTCTCACTCACTCCATTAAACTTTCAGGGCTAATGCAAGTGTGTGAAAGGCCAAGACCACCAAGACATTGATGGAGCGCCGTGTGTGTCTGCGGTGTCAAACTGACCCTTGCAAACAAAAGCGCCAGTGTGTCTTTCAAAGCTGTGGGGGATTTCAGCCGATCCCTCATTAGCATCACCTGTTTGCCCAGATGGCATCATGGGAATTTGAGGGATCAGGTTGTGCGTGTCGTTCTTTCTTCTGCTTTATGCCACGCAAAGATGTTTCAAAAAGCCCAGATGCCATCTGCTGTGTTTGTAGCACAGGAAAAGCCTGGTGAGAAGATGTGATTCCAGCCCTCGCTCATGAACTTGGCTTGCTTTGATATTACATGGCTTGTTAGACTTTCATGTTCTGTGGGGTTATTTGAAATCTGCAGGAGCAATCAATCACACCTCTGGATCCAATCGGCTGTTTTGATTGAAGCTGGAGAGCTGCTTTGCTGTAATGCTGTTGTAATTTTAAACACTACAGTTTGTTAGAGGTGTTGGCTGGTGGATCCAAATATGTGGTGTGAGGGGCCTGTTCAGATCGGGTCATTTCTTGACCTCCAAACGTTGACCCTCAACTTATTATTCGTCTCTTTGTGCCGTCGCTTCTCTATTTTGCCTAGTTAAAGAAAATTAAATAAGTACATTTTGTTATGAGGAAACCAAAACAATGAAGAAAAAGGTGTGATTCACTTTTGTCGCATTTCAAATGGAAATGAGGGACATTTAACCAGGTTAAGTTACACATGCTAACGGCATTTAAATTAGCTAGTATGCATAATGCATAAACCTGCATCCTCTCTTTGGTTTTTGTCATCTGTTTGCATCATTTGCTGAATAATAAGGCACTGACTTTTAAATTAACCATGTCGCCGTGTTATTTTCCCCTCTTCACCGCTTTGGATTTGATGCTCTTGAATTAATACTGTTTGATCATCTCGTTTATTCACATGAAGTATCAAAACTCGGTTGTTTACACTGTGTGTTTTATAAGCGCCTTTTTTTCACCGTTTATAGACTTCAACACAAGGAAACGTATTTTGCAAAAGCTAGCAAAGCTAGCAAAGATTTAGTTTCCATTTAATGTTGTTTTTATTATTTCCATTTTATTTTGTTGGCTAAAAATAATGTAATTGAAGAAATACAAAGCTGCCTCTTTATCGCCATCTGTGGTGGACAGTTAAATTATAAATCAATATCATAAACTTACTGTTGTGAAATGGGGTAAGATAAGAATGCTGATCTGTTATGTACTTACTCAATAACTTTTATTTTTAACTAAAAGAAGTTTAGTATTGTATTTTGTATTTTAGCTATAAAGTAAAACTTTTAAAGTTACTCTGTTTTAACTTCTTGTTTTTACACCAATAATTTAGCTGCTGTACTGATTTAACATCAGCATGTTTGATACTGTAATTGTCTCTAGTTTGCTGTGTTATAAGGCTGGACACACACAGGATATATGAAGCATTGCTGCTCCATGCAGGAAGTGAGCAAACCGCCTTCCATTTAAAGACGGTACAACAGCGCATTAGCCGCACTGGTCCTGCAGGTCCGTTATTACACACACAGCTCACCTATAGGAAAATAACGCGCAATATTCAGTAATGGTCTGTGAATGTCTCATTAGGACTGAGCACAGGCGATGCGTTAAGACTGAACACTGCACAGGTGCGAGTGTCATCTCTGGTAGATTGCAAGCTAACAGCAGCCCCCCACGTGAAAGCCAGGAGATAATGAATGCTTTCACACTTTACCTTGAAAACTGACCAAATGGCCCTCGCGCCAATTAAGAGCTTGTTTTTCAGTGGAGTGGCCATTATCAAACCTGACCTTCCAATTATTTTTGTGAATTTCCCCTGCGATTCGTCACCTCGTTGTGGCCTCTAGCCAAGCAGGCCGAGTTAAAGATGGACCCTGAATGGATAATGGGGTTTCTGAACCGAACGGCTGAGTTCTGCGGCCCGGAGACACCTTCACCACAGCCAAGATCTCTCACTCGCTCTCTTTCACCTTTATCTTCCTGTTTTCACATTCTAATGATTCTATTTCTCTCTGAGCGTATCTGTGTCTCTCTTTCGTTGCCTTTTCCTCGCTGTTTTTAAAGGTTTTGTCTGCTTTGTTCTCCCTCTCTCGCTGTTCTTTTTAAAATTGTTGTTCGTGTTTTGCGGAGATGTTGGTTCTTTGAAGCCGTTCCTTTAAAATGAATGTTTAGTACCGTCACAGACGTCAGCTCTGTTTCTGGCTGTACAATACAAAATTCTTTAAGACTCACTCCATAAATCAGTACGCTTTGGTCCACCGTTGCTTGTTTTTGAATAGTTTATGTGTTTTAAAGTGTTTAAAAGGAGAGTTTAGCTCAAAAATGATTTTTTTTCCCATCATTTACTCACCCGCTTGTCATTCCAAATCTTTGAGTTTTCTTCTGTGGAACACAAAAGGAGATTTTCTTAAATGTCTTGATGGTTTTGTGTCCATACCATAAAAGTCAGTGAGCGTTGTTTGGTTAGCGGCGTACTTTAAAAGATCTTCTTTTGTGTTCCTTAGAAGAAAAAGTCATACAGATTTTAGATATAAAAGGGTAAATAAATGAAAGGAGGAATTTTATTTTTTATTAAACTATCCCTTTAAATCATCAGAAGTTAACATAGACGCCCATTTTGCTTGACAAGAGTATCACAAATGATTGTTTATATGTGGCTTTTACTAGAGAGTTTCACATGAGAGGACAGAAGTTAAAGGTACATAGTATTGCATGTCTAAATTTCCTTTTTATCTAAATGATTATACAGGTATTTCACAGTAGGTGCATTTTGTGTTGTCATTGATGACATTGGTAGTTTCATATTTCAGGAGGTTGTGATGTCAGCAGCTCATTGATCATGTGCGGCGGGTCTTTGTGAAGCCCAGAGTTTTCACAACAGCCCGGTTTCATCACCTTCATCACACTCAGCATCAGTATTGCATGACTCTCCCTTCACTTCCTGCTCTGTGATTATTGACTGCTAAACTGATGCCCTGCCACTGCCTGTCTAGTTTGGTTCTTAGTGATTTATTGACATAACAGCACCTGTAATGCTGAAATAACCTGTTGCACTCATCTAAGTGAGCAACACGCCTGCAAACATCTGTAATTTTCTGTTAATTTTAAAACAACACAATGCAGTGCACTGGATGCATTTCACCGTATTCTTATGAAGGATTGATTTTTATTTTTCATGTATTTGGATTTTTTTGCTCTGCTATTTAAAAAAGAAAAAAAGCTCATTTGTAGTTTTTTGTGTACAGGGACCTGAACGCAGTTAGCGTAGATGCTAAATGTATTTGTCCAAAAATATTTACCACAAAGCTTTTACCTGCCAGAATCGTTGGAATATGGAATGCAATGTATGGAATTGTTATGGCTGTGTGTTCTCTGGATTCCCCTGAAATCTAGAAAAACTCATTTCCATTTGAATTGATTTGTCAGATGTAGCTGAAGAGCCAGCGGCAGCTGCCCTCAGCGGGTCAGTCTGTCAGCATCTCTGGAGGGTTCCTGCTCTGGAACAAGACAGGATGTTGAGGAACGTTTGACTTGCTTAGTCCATGTAAGGAATTTCTGAGCCACTGTGATCGGGACGACTGTTCTTTGGCCTGTTTCTCATGCGTTTGTTTGTTTGCTCTCTTCTCTTTCTCTCACTAACTTTGTTTACATCCGCTGTTTGATTTGTGTTGGGAAGAATCCCACATGACACACAGTTACACCCGAAGCCAAAGGCCGTGGCTTTCTGTCCCTCCCCAAAATGATCCCCTTCAGACTGAATCCTGCACTTTGTGTGAGGGTTCGAAGTTACTGCTTCTAGACTGAAGGTTTCTGGAGCTGAGCTACATTTGAGGCTGTTTCTGTTGCTCTGTTAAACAAGCCGGTGTGTTAAAACAAAGCAGTGAGGGATTTTGTGTGCGTTCAGGGAATTGTCTTGTTTTTCAGGCAAATCAGGTTGAATTTTTCCTCTGATCTGATTCCACCCAAGGCTGGAATTCATTGAGCTCTTACGTGTCTTTCCGGATCTCAACAACGGCTGCAATCAGAACTCCCAATCTAAAGTGTTGACATAAACACACCGCTGTTGTTTATTTCTCATCTTTACGTTCTTTTGCTTTGCAGTTCGCTGAGTTTTCATCAGTCTGAGATGAATAAATGATTGTATGCATTATTTAGCCACTGAGGTCTGAGCAGAAAGCTTTGTTTCAGCCTAAACCATCAGTTTTCAGTGGAAACTCATGATGCTTAAACACACAAGGTTGTTTATATATCTATGTTACCTGATAAGTTGTGATCTGTTGTTTTTCTCCTCAGACTGTCACATCCACTGAAAATGATCTCGGCCTGCATGTCAGTCAGTGAGTCAGACCTGTAACAAACCGTATCAAGACGTATCAAGTTTTTAGCATAATAGCATGTTAAACACTTTATTTATTTTTATTTTGGCAGAATTAATGTGGATAAATACAGCTGGGTTAGAAAGTGTTTTGTGTTTGTTTTGTAATGCATATTAGGTAATGCAATAGCTAGCATGAATTAACAGTGAACAATATGTTTACAGCAAATATTGTTAATGCAAATACAGTTTATTTGTGTTCATTGTGCATTAATTCATGATAACCAATTGATTTTAAAAATGCTAACTAATGTTAATGTTAACTAATGTTAATGTTAACTAATGTTAATGTTAACTAATGTTAATGTTAACTAATGTTGATTAATTAAACCTTATTGTAAAGTTAACCAGGAGTTATAAGTAGTTCAAAATTGGCTTTTTTAATTAGTGACCCATTAAAAGTCCCGATTCATACTTCTTTTAATAAATAATTTATTTTTCCTAACATTCCTGTTTATTTAAAACCCCATTTTTGTCCTGTTAAGATTTTAAATCTGGTTTATTTTTTAACGTGGGCTCTTGCATCCCACATGTTTTTGTTTCTCCCCATTATTTAGAGATTCCCAAACCACAAACCAAAGGATTCTGAGGGGCACTCAGATGTATGTTTATGCCCAGTGTGTGTGTGTGTGAGTGTGTGTGTGTATATATGTGTGTGTGTGTGTGTGTGTGTGTATATGTGTGTGTGTGTGTGTGAGTGTGTGTTTGTGTGTGTGTGTGTGTGTGTGTATGTGTGTGTGTGTGCATGTGTGCGTTTGTGTGTATGTGCATGTGTGTGTGAGGGTTTGAGTCTGTGACCCCAAGGTGTGAAATTAATCTTAGCCGCTGCAGGGTTCACTTTGATTTCATGCTGTCGTGGCTCTGGCCACCCACATCACCAGTGACGAGTGTTCTTTGTGAAGCAGCCCTGAGTGTTTACTGCAAACTTTTAGATGCAGTGAGACCTGCACATTGTGTGGGCTGCAACACACCCTACATGCTCTCCTCTGCACTGAGAGAGTGCACACGAGTGATAGCACTTCTCAGGTCTGGAGAAGTCAAGCGTTTTAAAGCAGGGGAAGTGTGTGGGTTTAAACCGCCTCTCGTGGGCCATCTCAGGGGTCTGGATCGAGGGGGACTGAGCGCGCTGCCGCTATGCAAATGGTGAGGCGGTGAAAGTGGTGCTCTTTTGTTCTGTAAAGTAGCTGAAGAGGGTGCAAATCCTGCGGTTTAGCTGCGTCTCCTCTCTCCTGAATCGCTCCAGCCCTCCTCCTGTCTCTGTTGCAGCTCTTTGATGTTTTGACTCATCTGTTACATCTTTTAAATATGACTCTGTTGGCTTTAGACAGGTCCTGGAAACAGGAAGGCGAGGCTAGCACGCTACAACCTCCGCAAAAGATCTGCGGTTTTGATCACCGAAGTTTACAAGCCACAAACGTCCTCCGAAGGGAAGTTGCAAACTTGGCTGTCACGATTCTTGCCAGTTCTATCCGTCTGCGCAGACGCTGCATGCCTCCAGCGACACAATAAGCGCTAATACCGTAAATCGAACGTTACGTCTCCAGCTCACCTTTCAAGTGAGAGCGCACACTCCTCTTCATCAGTAGATAGATGAAGAGCAACTCCATTCAGCATTTGAAACCCATCTAAAGGGGATTAGAGGAATATCGTCTGATGCAAGACCAGGCCACTTCAGAAGAACGGGGCAGCTTTAAACTGATTAAAAAGATCGATGCATCTCATTTAACCTGTCCAGATTGTTTTCGTTCTCCTTTCATCTGCCGCCACAAAGCGTCGGTTTATCAGGTTGAGTCACAGTCCAATCAGTTCAATCAAATTTACAAAAAATTCATGATTCTAGCTCTGTTGTTTTTCACATAACCAGATTATCGTAGCATCTGCTGGGGAAGGTTTTGCTTTACATCACATTTGTTAATTCGGTCTGTTCTCCTCGTTGCTTCTTCAGCCATAATATTTTCTCTGAACTTTAAACAAACCATCGTAACAATTAGACTCTCACCTTTATGAAATCAATAATTAGCTTAAAGGTTATTTTTTGGCTTAGACTTACTTTTTTGGTTAATTTCTCTTACTGAAACATGAGACCTTTTCTTTAGAACGTCAGAAGTAATAAGTCATAGGGAAGCGGTTCTGTCACAAGCTTACAAAGGACAAACAGTCATTTAGTTTCTGAATGCAAACACCCTCATAAAGGCTGGTTAACTCTTGACCTTCTGTACAATTGTAAGTTATTATGCTGTTATCTGTATAGTCTTAAAGAAAAAACAGTTCGCCCCAAAATTAAATTTCTTCCATCATTTACTCGCTTTATTCCATTCAAAACCAGTATGATCTTGTGCTTCTGATGACCACAAAAGAAGATATTTTGAGATGTTTCAGTGGTTTTGTGTTCATACAAATTAAAAATCAATGGTTGCCACCATTGAGTGGTAAAATATCTTCTTTTGTGTTCCTCAGAAGAAGAATAAAGTCATACAAGTTTAAAATGATATCAGGCTGAATAAATCATGGAATAATGTTCATTTTGGTGAAGTGTATCTATATTATAAATGAGTTTTAACTCTTAACTTTATCTGTAATTGTGATGTTGTGTGTTCAGATGTTGATTGACAGCTGACAGGTTTTGCTTAAGATTTTTATGTTATGTTTTCTGCTCAACATTCTGTGATGGACATTCTTCCATGAATCTGAATAACTTGTGTGGATTTGTGAGGAAGAGGTAATTGGTGGAATGAGGAATCGCTGCTGTAGAAGACATTTAGTATTTGATGGGAAATGTCACCTCAGCTATCTCCAGAGCTTAATCCTCACTCAGTGTAATGTAATCAACAAACTCCGGCCCACTGTTCTTTACCTCATTATGAGGTAGCATTTCACGCAGACGTTTCTTGCTCTGTCTGACATCTCATTTGTCTTTGTTCTCTCAGGAAGTATGTTGAGACAAAAACGTACTTTAAGCTCACTTCAGTTAACACAGAAGAATATCAATGAAGTCTTTTTGATTGGTGGATACTTTTCTACATTTAAAACACAACCCATTTGGTTTACAAAACAGGGTGCCTTGTTACTGTATACTGTATTGTATAAAGCAATTTTAGGTTGTAGGAATGTTTCCTTAACGTTTTCATTAAATAACAAGTTAAAAATATTACTTAGCCAATTTCTTAGACTTGTGTTAGAGTTATGGCTTGGTTAAAAAAACATAATTTAAACGTTTTGTTTAAATTCTGTTCTTTGTGGAAGTTTTAGAGTAGGATAGCTAACGTTCTGGGAACGTTCTCTATTAGCTAGGATGCTAATGGTCTTCAGCTGCTTTTGTCGGTGGAGCGCTTAGGCGTGAGGTCACAGAAGACAGATTTAGTTTAATACTGGTCTCCATTACAGCAGCATTGATCCACACTGCAAATCCTTTTAGACTTGGGACTGACTTAATTGGTTTCCAGACAACCTAACTGGAAATGCTCTCTCACCTTGCTTTTAACAATGCCATGTGCTACAGTGTTGGGAAACCTCTCATTTAAAACTGTGGCTCAGTTTACATTGATTTATGTAAGTGGCTTTGTTTTAATGTGTATAACTTTTCATTCATAAGCTATTTGTGGTATTTTTGGTATTTCCCTTGATTGGGGAGATAATATTAAATATTGAATTGATTGACTAAAAAGAATAAGATGTATTGACATTATATAAAAGCAATGTGAGAAATAACACTTTGGAAGAGTCTATAAATGCTGCTTTGACTAGTGTGTCTGTAAAGATGTGCATGGTACAACCTGACAATGTTGTTGTGCTTCATTTTGAGGAAAGAACAACTAGTCTGTTATGAACAGCTAAACTACACTAACTAATGTAGTTAAGTTAAAGTTCCTGCTACTTTTAGTTAGTTGCTTCCCAGCAAATTCTGTAACTGTGATTTTATTCTAGGCAAATTTTCTAGTTCCTTGTTTGGGCGTGTTTGGTTGTTACTTCACAAACTTTGTAGTTGTGTGCAAAGCTTGATTCGTGTTTCTGTGACACTCATGTAATAGTTTATGGGTAAATGATGAATAAGGTCAAGAGTCGTACGGTGACCCACATGCAGAGAGAAACAGACCCGGTCGGTTCAGGCGTGTCTTGTGAGGTCTTTGCTCTAAATCACGACTCCTGTCTGAGATCTCAGAACTTAAAGCACCATCTTGTCTACACAACGGGTTTTATAGAGGCGGTCGACAGGTGTTGCAGTCGCTCAGTTCCTGACTGTTTGTGCAACGTTTTAATCAATGTGTTACTCGGCTGAACTCGGTGGTCCGTTTAGCAGCACCCAGCTGAGTGGTGGCGTCTCACGGATCGTGGGCAGATGACTGCGAGTTGAGCAGTGTAGCTGACAACTGACACACTTGCCACCAGTTTGCCAAGCCTCTGATCATATGGTATTTACACGACTTGTTAATAGCAGTGTTGAGTAACACTTTAAAATAACTTTCATTAAAATGTTAACAAGCTTCAGCTAACACTTCACAGATCTGTACACACTCAACTATGAATATGTGAAAATCATTTTTTTCCACAGTTTTATAACAGTTTGTTGAATGTTGCAGTTTTTAATTTGCACTAACCTAAACTATTTTTAACTACCTTTTTGGCATGTAATGAGTTTTTTTCCACCGTCTTGGACTGATTTTTGCCTATTATTAAGTTTAACATACTTTATTGTTCCATTCAGGAAAATTTGTTTCATAACCTTTCTAACTGTTTCAAAGTAAGTTATTAAAAAGGCTCCTCTCCAAAATCGAGTGAGCTGTTTTTACAGAGCGAATATACACACTGCAGTCTTTGTTTATATTATATTATATAATACAGTGACTATAAAAAGTGCTGCCTATGTAGGCAGCATGCAAGAATTTGGGACGGAGCCAGTGTGTCGCCTAATGTGTAGTCAGCGCTGTCAACTCTCAGTAGTTTGTTTCTAACACAAGTTGTCCTCATTTCCCTAAAACGTGTGATGATTTCTGCATGTGGGTGTTGAGTCTGGCCTGTTAGGGCACGGATCGGGTCTCACTATTACACAGCGCCGCCACACTGGAAATGCAGAGGCAGGGAAGACAATACGCTGAAGGCGCAGCCTCCTGACCTCACGCTGAAATGGGTTTTCCACACGCGCTCAAAAGCCATCGGACTGCATTTTAAAGAATAATAGAATCTCAGCCTCTTCTCTGAGAAGCCATTTGAGCGCAGTAATGCTGTGGCATGAGGGCATCTGTTTGAAGGTGACTTCACAGCAACTTTTTTCTTTCTCTCCTTCTCTCTCTCTCTCTGTCTTGAATGTTTTTGTGGCTTTCCTTCAAATACCTGACAAATCAAATCGTGTCTTTAAACAGCGTGAGCCGCTGAGGAGGTGTGTCGTATCAGAGGACGCTGCTGGGTGAGCGTCAGTAACTGTTTTCTTTGGTCCCTTGTAAAAAAACAGTCGCTTTGAAGAAGTCTTTTTTAGTGGAGTTGTACGGGTGTGACTAGAAAGGAGTTTCCATTCTGTAAATCCAGCACAGAGTCAATTCAGAGATCTTCTGACACAAACACAGAGCATTATGGGTAATCTACTGCTGCGTGTGTTTAGTCATTAATTATCCATATGAGAGCAGAGCAGCCGGAAAATCTCACTCCTGTGTAAACACAAGGGGCTTCGCTTATTTACCAGCGCTCTCGTGATAAAGCGGGACACAGACGCTTGTGTTCTCTGGGGTTCGCTTCTGATACGAGGCTCCTTCATCTAAACTCTTTATTTATACACGCTGCACTTTTTCCATGACATCAAAGCACAAATACAATAAAACCGAGGTTAAGAGGAAAACAATTCCTTCGTGAGTTTTGAAACGTTCAGAGGTGCTTTTCCTTGAGTATCTGTTTGTGTTTTTTCAGGCAGTCAGAGGAGTTCAGGTCGTACCTAAAATGATTTCACGTCTGTGATTCTACACACTTTGGAGCAGTTTATGAAATATTAAAATTCATCTGTTTTGATGGATGAGGTGGTTCACAATGATTTTAAGGATGATGTAATTTCTGTTTCTGGCATCAAACAGAATTGCAAAAATAATGATTGTTTTCTAACAAAATTTCAAGCGCTCGTTTGTCATTCGGTGGGACGGACGGCTGACTCTGCCCCAAAATCAAAATCTTTGGTTAAGCCTTTGGTTGAGTTATTGTTGGTGCTGCTAATGACACAGAACCGACCCCCCTTTAACTTACCTTCCATCTCCTTTAAACAATTACACTAGTATTGTTAATTAACCACCAACCTCATTAGCCTGTCATAGACGTGTGCTAAAAGGAGCGTTGTGTACTTTCTCTTTATTAGTTTTAAAACCATCTATCTTTGAGATGGAGAGCATGTTTTATGTGTGCAGTGTTATCAGGGGAGGCTGAAATAACTCTAATTAATCAGTCTTATAATAATAAACACAGAGGAGGAGTGGCCATGACTAGAAGTTCTGGCCCACAATGCACTGCAGCGGGGTGAAACACAAACCAAGCAGTGAGTTTTTGTGAATGTGAAGATTTCAGCAGTTTTGATGACTCCTCAGGGGATTTCTGCTCGCAACCTTTTCATTCATTTCCTGCTATTATTTCTGCAGAAACTCTTTAATATGTGATTCATTCCTTCACGTACTGAAGAAAACATGAAGTGGAGAGACAGAATCTAAATGCAGATGTCTAATAAGTCCAAACAAGTAATTTATAAACATAGTTTTGTGTGTGTGTATCTGTATCTGTGTGTATCTGTGTGTATCTGGGTTTGTGTGTGTTTTTCTTCTCCAAGCTTGTTATTTATGTTAAGTTTACCATAAATTATTTATCCTTTAAGGTTTTATAAGGTTTTTATCCTTATGTGGCATTATAAATATAACCTATAAAGTATATATTTTTTGTATACAGCTGTTCTGCGTTATCTAAATATATAACATGAGAAACGTCTCGGTGCAGATGAAATAATCAACATTTAGTCATCAAGCTCCAGGCACAGAGACAGCAGACAGACCGCGGCCCTCTTCAGAGCCGCAAAGACTTCTGGGAAACGGGGTGAAGAGTCAATGCTTATCACTGTCTGAATGGATGAGGTTTTGATTGCATTGCTCACGAGCAGCTTTCATTAGCAGCAGCAGAGTGGATCGTGAGGAAGTGTGTGTGTGTGTGTGTGTGTGTGCGCGAGCGTGTGTGTGTGAGCGTATGTGAGCGTGTGTGTGTGTGTTTCAGAAGATTCCTGTGTGATGAGATCCTCACGACAGCTCTCATTATACACCTATGCAGCTTCTCACACACTCAGGCAGCAGTAGAATTGTGCTCATAAATGACTGATATGATTATCATTTACAGAGAGATTAGCTGAAGACCTGAAAGTGGGCCTTTGTCACTCAACATTAATGTAACCTTTACTCTCACTTGCATGACATTTTTGTAAAGCGGGAAGAAGCAGACAGGTGCTGGGCTCTGTTCAGCGATAAAACCATCAGTGAACGCTTGCTTTGCGAAGTTTTAGTCTCCGTGTTTAGTCTCACCTGCCTAAGTATCTGCTGTTTCTCTGTGCTGCTTTTGTGCATAATGAGTCCTGCATGAGCCTGTATTAATGAACTACGGTTTTAACTCACAGGCCCCAATGACTGATACTCCATTCACACCATAATGATTAATTTTAAGCTTAACCGCACGACCACTTCCTAATGGCAGCCATTAGCTATGAAATATCCTGCTTTTAAATCCCGAATTCATCAGCTAAAAGTGGCACATTTTCTTGTCCTCACACAAAGAACACGCAGTGCATTACCAAATGTAAAAACAGCACCGTCCGATGTGCCCGACACCTTTCTGCAAAACACAGTTAAATTACGCGACCCCAAAGCTGCAAATGTCACGTCGTGAAAAGGTGGTTACTGTATAAGCTGTGGTATGATTATATGTTGAAATCAAATTAAAATGTAATACAGAAATTCCCGCTAGACCGTTCGCCATCAGCGTGGGGCGTTTATTAAACTCCTGCTGTGATTAATTATATTGTCATGATAAGTTTTGTGAGATTTGAGCTCTGTTGCACTCGGTCTCCTTTAGCGCAGTTAATATTGCGTGGTTATCTGCGCATGCATTCATGCGCTTTTGCTGTTTAACAGACGGTGACCCTTTGACCCGTTGCGGTTTATATTGCATGTTTTTTTTAGTTTTCTTTTGTGGTAAATCATGACTTTTTTTGTGGTGAATTGTGTGCTTTTGTACTCAGTCATATCCTTGCAGGAGTAACGGCTTCTCTGCTTGCGGCTCAATTTCATGTCAGATTATTTTATTTGTTGCTGTGGGTCACCTTGGTTCAAATTGGGAAGGGATGCATGAGAGAGTGTGATGGTCACCTTCTCAAAACAGAGAGGGTAGAATTTAGTAAGAATAAACTGAGCTGAGATTTGATAAACAGCAAAAAATGCATTTATGTTTACTGCTTGTTTTCTGTGACCCATAATTACAACCAGTCAAACTGCTTTGAGTTTAATTAAAACAGTGTTAAATGATCAAATAGTTGAGTTTAAATAGCTTTATATAGAGTTTGTTTGTAAAGGTTAATCTAAAAAAGCCCAATTTACATATTGGTTGACAGTTTGAATACATGTCGTTTGGTTAAGTTGGATTGTAGGTGCCCTGCGAACAATTTAAGGTTGTAAGATTGTTTCCATAATGTTACCTTTAAGTACCAAACATGTTTAAAATGTTATTTTGAATATATTTATTCAAAATATATATTTAGGCACTGTAGTAACATTATTGCTTGGATATAAGAATGTTTGAACTTTTAATTCTTTAACCATCTTCCACTTTCAAATCAGAATATGAACGTTTTTGTAAAGAACTTTTAGAGAACATCAGCCAACGTTCTGAGAGCGTTCCATGTTAGCTGGGTGGTTAGTAAGTAAGTAACTGTAAGTAACACAACATTCACACTTGACTCATCAATACATTGTCGTCCATGTTGTTTCTCAGGCAAAGGGAAAGAAACACTGTAGTTGTGTTGTTGTGCTGCAGGAGGACAGACTGTAGATGTGCTGAAGTCTCGTTTCCCTGAAATAGCAAGAAAAGATTTGAGGGCCGTGTGGCTCCCAGAGGTTTTGACTGTAGCAAGAGCAGGATAAAGCTTTAACCGCACAAACTGCCTGTAACTGATGCTCTGTAGAAGAACACAATGGTGTGACTGAGATGTTTCTGAGATTTGAATTTTGTTTCTCTGTGCTCTTGTGATTAAGTGGGTAAACTTTAGATGTTGTCTAATAGATCTAATGCAGAACATCTCATCTGTGCTCCGCTGAAGATCTGATCTGTGCTCTGGTGCTGAAGGTCTGATCTGTGCCTGGTGCTGAAGGTCTGATCTGTGCCTGGTGCTGAAGGTCTGATCTGTGCTCTGGTGCTGAAGGTCTGATCTGTGCCTGGTGCTGAAGGTATGATCTGTGCTCTGGTGCTAAAGGTCTGATCTGTGTTGAAACATCTGTTGTCATGTCAGAGACCCTTGGGAGGTTTTTGTGCGCTGAACAATCTCAAACACATAATAAATGACAGCGCTCACATACTGTACTGGATAAACCTTTCCTGCCACATCAAAGCACTGCAAATAAAATAAGATTAGCCACTGTTTGCTGAGCAATTATGCGCTTTATCCCTCTACGTTTGAATGTCTCTTTTGTGTCTGATGCTGTAGATATGATACAAGATACTTCACATGAGAGTCTGTTTAAGGGTTTGTAGTCGTGTGTCTGGCCACCTGCCAAGACCTCTGAGATGGGAGTCGTTGAGCTAGAGGGGGCATCTCTGAAACGTGAGCGCCTCCGATCTCGCAGCAGGAAGTGTGTTTGTGTCTGAGACTCATCTCCCCTGTCAAAACACACACCCAAAGGCACCGGGACATGAAAGCTTATTGCCGCTAATAGTCTTTTTTATACAGAGGAGGGCATCCATAGATCAGGACCGCCCGGCGCGCTGGCTGCGCTCACGAGGGTGGGCATCTCGTTCGCTCATTTCACTTCCTGTCAGCCTCTCTCTCTTCTCACTGTGATATTCATTATGACTGCAGGCTACTCGGTTTTCCTTTTTTAACAATGGTTGAGCTGCTGCCATTTTGAAGTGCAATTAAAACCATCTCTCTCTCTCTCTCTCTCTCCCTCTCCCTCTCTCCCTCCCTCTCTAGTTTTTCCTACATGAAAGCTTTGGAATACCTGTTTGTTTTTATGCCGACTGAACACCGTTTAATGAGCCTGGCTTTAATTGAAGCTTTTTACAACACTTGAAAATAAAATGCAGCTGTTTACAGTTCAGGTCATTATATCTGTCGTTTTACATTGTTTGACTAGCATGTGAGCTACAGAGAAACACAGTTTTCAAGTATGTAACATTCCCGTGTGTTTTGATCTCGTTTGTTTATCGACAGCATGAAATCAACATGAGACCCATTTATTTTCTTACTCTCATTATGAATGATTCATCAGCGCATGTTTATGTTAAGAAAAACTGACAGCTTTTAGGATGTTTCGTCAAAATATGTAGTCATTATTTTAATACAATCTTTTAATATAGATGATATTGGTCCTATTCAAGGTTACATTTTATATTATATTTCTATTTTTATGAAACAATATTACGATGTGTGTTAGATTTGTGTCTTTGAGCTGCTTTGACAATTCATCCAACTTTGTTTTGTGTGTTTGTGTGTGTGTGTGTTTGTTTGTGTGTGTTGTGCGTGTGTCTTTGTGTGTGTTGTGTGTCTTTGTGTGTGTGTGTATATGATAACCACCCAGCTGTTTCTGACCTGTTATCTGTAGTTCTGTGTAAAACCTGCAGAAATGAGAGTTCTCGATCTGTTTAGCCGCTGTCCCTGCAGACTGTGTCTGCACAGCAAATAACATCTGCTTTCTTTGTTTCTGTCACTCACTACATTACGGTCCTGTTGTTTGAGGACTGCCTCAGTCTGAAACTCAACAAATATTGAGTGTTACACGATTACTTTATCAACATAACATGTGGCGTCCACGAGTTAAAAACAAGCGTATCGACATCAATCAAAATCTGTTAGACCCCTGGTGAGGACAGCACAGTGTACCGACCAGAAAGTGAATATATCATGCGATTTATCACTGCTGAGTGACTTTGTAAACCCAAATGCCCTTGTTGGGGTGGTGCGTTATGTACGCCGGACTGCTGGGGTCAGAGATCACTGGCTACTTGGCTTGTTGCCCCAGTTTCCTCTTCTTGTTGGCTTGACAAATGATCTTGCTGTCTGTTGTAGCACAAATCTGGCAAAACAATCATTTATATGTCAAAGATTTTGGTCTGCAACATATAAACTAGCAGGCAGAACTCCATTTGGCTCCATTCAGTTTTTAGGCAGGTGTTTTGTCAGCGGGAAATGTAGGACGCTAAATGTAGCAGCGTTAAACACGGCTAATCGGGACAGAATGCTGAGTGTGTGGTATCATAATGTCATTTCAGCGAAGTCACGACTGAGTGCCACCCGCATGTGTCAAGTTGTGAGTTTTGTTGCATAAGCGCTCGCAATAAACCAAAAACAAACAACATATGATGCATTGTTTCATTCTTAGCGTGCTGTTAAGAAAAGTGACAATACGATGAGTGCTGCATACAGACACGCGTGCAGCCAACCCAGCTAACAGGAAACAGTCCCAGAACTTTGACTCATTTTCTTAACTAAGTTAACTAAGTTTGTCAAAGTTATCAGAAAACTTTCTTGCTGTAATTTTAGTAGAACTTTTTTGTTATATATCAAAAATGTTAAGTTGTTAGTGGAACATTTTAAAAAATGTTACATAATTCAAAAGTTTATGGCAAACAGTAATGTTTATACACTGTCTAAAAAATTGTTTTAAAACTTTAGTTTTAATTACTTAATGAAAACATTAGGGAAACGTTCTTACAACCTAACATTGTTAGCTGGAACCCCCGCAGCCAATTGTATTGCATGCTATTCTAATTTTGATCACCTGCAGGGGGCTGGTTCCTGTGGAGTTTGTCTCAAATAAAGACTTTCTTTGGCATCTCAGGTTGCTCCAGCACTTTTCAAAGAAGCTAAGCACTGAATCTTCTCCATTCAGTTGCTCTCTGAACAATGGACAGCTGCCATATTGGGCGACATGTCAACAAATGCGCTGTTTAGTTGCTATGGTTAGATCCTGCTAGCGTCCCTCACCAGCATTCGTTCAGTCTCGTGTGTGGTGGCTTTTTTTGCGTACGACTGACTGCAAGATGGATCTGGTGAAAACTGCTGACCACTTTTAGCCCGACTCGCCCCCTTCTTAGTCAGCTTTGATGGATTTGACACCCCAGCCCTCTGTACCACGTCCGTCATTCTGCCCGACGTGAGGCGGAGGAAAAAACTAACATGGAAGGACGAAGGGAAAAGCATAGTGAGAAATCCAGTGAAACATATTGTTCTCTTTGTCCCTGTGGTCGGTCTTGTGAGGTCACTTATAGTTCAGCAGTCTTTAGGGCTGAGTGATGATGGATTCTGTGTGTTTGGTTCCAATTCTTCCTGTTTTTTTAAAGCCCACCATTGCATGTCTTTAAAAGCAGCTTTAGCTGAGAGTAAAAGCTGATTTTCCAGACTTTATCCGATAGCTCCTGCCTGCCAGTTATCAGAGGGACAGAATCAAAGCCGTTGGATATGAAATATGTCTGTTTATTGTGTATACAAACAGCCTGTTAACTGTCACCTCAGTGTTGAATAGGGATTTATTAAGGGAAAGAAATACAAAATGTGTTCTTTAAAGTGAAGTGTTATTTTGTCTTCTCTTTTACAATGTTGTTTCTTGTTGTAAACATTAAAAGCACGTTAAAGGGGGACAAAAAATCTTTTATTTTGTAAGAAAGCTTAGCACTTGTTTTTAGCCCTGTGATGAACTGAAGAAAAAAGATTAAAACAGAAAGAGAGGAAAGGAGGGATGGATGGAGAGAGAGAGAGACTAAATGTGGTCATATTTAAATGCACAGGCATGGACAGGATAACAGCTAATCAAAGATAACCACAATCGATACATAAACTCTAGATGGGATTCGAGAGCTAGTTTTCATTGTCATGCAAGACAGACTTTCTGTTATTTTCCTGCCAGAAGCTGTTTTAAATGTTGTTGCCACATGGACTCAGAAACGAATGTGTTACAGCATCCAGCTGAAGGGAGCCGGCCGACTAATGAACACTCACTGTCTTTAGCATGTCTCCAGCCCCTCCGTTCATGTCAGGTGAATTCTTAAAGCTTTTTGCATTCATTAAGGTCAATTACTCTGAGTAGATACTGTCTGTAGGGCTTTATGTAACCAAGTCACAGCCGCCATTACAAGAGTGTCGGGAGCTACTGTTAGTTTATTTAGGTTTTAGTGGTTTAATGTGGAAGAATAAGTACATTTGTTGTTTTTGTATGATCTGCATTAAGGGTCCGATTTGAAGGCGGTGTGTTTGCTTGTTTCTGTTCAACTCACATCATCATTTATTTAAACAAACTTGTAAAATATTATTTATTTCCTCTGACATCACACAGGTTAGTTTTATCGTCCATTACAAACATTCTTTAGGAAAGTCTTTATAAAAAATCCTGTTTTATTTAGAATATTTTCAACCATTAAATTTCTGGTGTGACCGTAAAACACGCTGCCAAATAAGCTTTTAGAAAACATAGATTCAGTTTCACCCACTGTGTGTCAAAACCTACACAGCTGCCTTCTGAGGCAACATACTGAGAAGTCGAGATATTTTTTGTTTGTGTAGAGCTTTTCACCATACATACAGCTACAGCAGCTACGCAGAGAATCTCGCTGCTGTGTCTTAATTTTATTACAGTCCCTCCAGAGCAGTTTAGGGAAATTTCCTTAATGCCTTAATATTTTTGTCTTTAGTCCCACAGTGAGAGAGCTAAAGGCAACTGTGGCAGGAAAACTACTTGAGACTAAAACAGAACCCAGTGACTGATTTGGAACGCTCCCCACAGACAGCAGCCCTGTGTGTCGTACGCTTAGCGCTCTGTGCAGAAAGCAACTCAGATGGTGAAGTTTGATCTTATCCTGTTGCTAAGCTAATAACTCAAAACACTTAAAGGATGAAATGACATTCCACATCAAAAATAGAATAAAGTCTATTTTAAATAGCACAACTTTTGATTGAGTAATTAGTCTCTTGGCTTGTTAATGTTTGCATTTGAATATATAGTAAGTATATAAGCATATTTCTTATACATGACCACCATGTTTGATTACTTTGCTTCTTGAGCGTGTTGTGATGCATTCACTGTTGTTTTACTAGATATCTTTAAAGGCAGGAATATTTGCTAGCCTTTAAAATGACCTTTGCAATGCTTTAAAATGCTTTCTTGGTAGGCAGCACACTAGGTTTTGGAACAAGGCTATTGTCTCTTACTTCTTTATGTAAAAGCACATACTGCAGATAAATGTACTGTAGACATCTGAGGGTCATTTTTTTCATAAACGGAGAAAAGATCTTTGCTAGCATTGTGGTTTCTGAGGACTTTACAGTTGTGTTAGTTAAGGACAAGCGACCCTTGATCCAATTTTTCATACGGTTTGAGAAGGTAGACGTGTCTCAGCCTCATAGGAATTGAGTTTCCATCATTACTGACAGAACCTCAGATTGTGTGTAATAGTCTTCATTAGACACGAATCAGTCTGAGCACTGAAGAGACACGCTTCTCCTGGATTTGCCACTTAGCTTCTCATGTACACATCCGGAAACCCAATGAGACATTTTTGAGTCTTTCCTGAGACATTTTATTTTCGTTCTCTGCTGTTGTTGTCATGGAGTCTGTTAGTGTGTTTAAAGCTATGATTCAAAGCATTTGTTTTTACAGAAACTAGCATGCAGGGCAGATAACAGAGCGTGGGGTGACTGTATGCACCAGGCATGCATGCGGGGGGTGAAAGGTTAAATGAATGTTTGGTGCAAAAAGAGCAATGCGAGTTTGTAATGAGCTGACACCTTATCCTCCTCTGCTCCTCTTCCTCCTGACAACTGCCTCCCATCTGTCAGGAGCAACGGTGGCTAACGCGAGCAGCCCCCCCACGCCCGGCCCCCTCCCAAAGCCCATTTTCAATTATTCATTTCGGACCCCCTCACGCGGTTCACCTCGGCTGACTGTCGGCTGCAGGGAGACGGAGAGGGAACTCGCAGTTATCTGAGCTCAGGCACTAAGGATGTGCGCTGGCTAACGTCTGCTGTAATAACACAGGCTTTGTCTGCAGCTCGGTGCTGTGAGGAGTGAGTAAAGAGGAAATGGGCTGTGTAAAATGGTCATGAATACACCTGGCCTGCAGACTAGACGCATTTTACTAATGTACACTGCCACCTCCAGGCTTTCTGCTGTGTCCCCCTGCGCACACTCTCTCTCACTCTCTCTCTCTCTCTCTCTCTCTTTCTCTCTCTCTTGCTCGCTCGCTCACCAGGTTACTGTAATAATTCACCGGAGCAGCTTTAGTGTTCATTTACATAAACACCCCTTGACTGACTTAAACTGTGCAAGTTAATTCACACAGTGTCTCTGTTTCTGTCTCTCTGTTCATTTCCAAAACACAGAGTTAGTGGATATTTTTATAGGCACATTTTGCTCATGCACATAAAAAATTTGTGAGTGACTGTTTGATGTGTGTCCTTGTTTGTATCCTTGTGTGTGTGTGTTGGGTTTAGTGATGGTGTAGGGGTTAAAATATGGAGTTTGTACAGTATAAAAGTCATTGTTTATGGCAAAAATAATAGTCTGTATGTGTAGAAACATGTTTACATTTAAATTGATGTGGAGCACCTTTAAACACACATTTGTATGAATGTAAAACGCATAGAAGCGCCGCAGAAATGCAACAGTGGAGATTAGTGATCGTTTGTGCTGTTATTTACACATCAGAGCCCATTCAGTGATATACACAGAAACTACTCAATGGTTGTCAGACTAATGAAACTTTATAAGGGTGAGAGAGGCAGCAGTGTGACTGTACTGAGAGATTTTAATAGACGCTGTAAGACTGTAAATATGTATTTTCAGGGCAGTTACAGGGACATCATTCAGGTGTGAGAACATTTCAGGATCATAAACTTTAGGGTTTGACAGAGGACCGCTCTGACATGCCCAACATTATGCCAAGTTGCTTCCTGAAAGTCAAAGTATGTACTTGTAGACTTTTGAGGGCATTTTATATTAGGTTGCCCAACCCTTGTGTCTTATTCAGTAGTCAGTAGGCTTTAGTTATAAGCTTTAGTTTAGTTGTTGTTGATTTTGTGTAGCATAATCTCTCTCTCCCTCTCATTCTCACACACACACACACACACACACCACTCAACCTTTCTTTCTTTCTTTCTTTCTTTCTTTCTTTCTTTCTTTCTTTCTTTCTTTCTTTCTTTCTTTCTTTCTTTCTTTCTTCTCTCTCTCTCTCTCTCTCTCTCTCATTCACTCACACACACACCACTCAACCTTTCTTTATTTGTTTCTTTCCTTCTTTCTTTTTTCCTTTTCTCTCTCTCTCTCTCTCTCTCTCTCTCTCTCTCTCTCTCTCTC
>JBAJNP010002168.1:2627-14313 GCA_036877545.1 Yasuhikotakia modesta
GAGTGTGTGTAGTGATATATAAGATGAGCGTGTGTAGTGATATATAAGACGAGTGTGTGTAGTGATATATAAGACGAGTGTGTGTAGTGATATATAAGATGAGTGTGTAGTGATACATATAAGACGAGTGTGTGTAGTGATATATAAGATGAGCGTGTGTAGTGATATATAAGATGAGTGTGTAGTGATATATAAGACGAGTGTGTGTAGTGATATATAAGATGAGTGTGTAGTGATATATAAGATGAGCGTGTGTAGTGATATATAAGACGAGTGTGTGTAGTGATATATAAGATGAGCGTGTGTAGTGATATATAAGACGAGTGTGTGTAGTGATATATAAGATGAGCGTGTGTAGTGATATATAAGATGAGTGTGTGTAGTGATATATAAGACGAGTGTGTGTAGTGATATATAAGATGAGCGTGTGTAGTGATATAAAAGATGAGTGTATGAAGTGATATACTTTCATACTAACACACGAGTACACACTCTCTGGGTACTGACCTACTTTTGTCCCTGATTCACCAACACCTCAATGTTGCTGTAGTTAGTTTGTTGATGGGTTGGTTACCACAATGCCTCATTACTGTAGTCAGAAGTTGCTAGAACATTATCTTTACACTATCCTGCCATCAGTATTCTCAACATCACTGTTTTTCTACACTTTCACATCAACAGTAAACACGTAAATTTACAGACTGTAAATAGCAGCACCAAAAATGACAACCATAAAAATAAATATATTAATAATAGCATCCACAGTACAGAATGACAACATTATGTTTATTATGGTATGTTTATTAAGGCATGTTTATGCTATGGTATCACTGGGCAGCCATGTCTGTGAACACCAAATAAGCATCACTAATGTGTAAATGTGTGTGATAATGTGTTGATGTATTTATCTGACATCAGTACATGCAAAGGTTCAGAATGGGCCAGAAAAAGACATATTTTCCCCTATTCAGGAGCAGGTTTTAATTATTCATAGAACAAATAAAAGTCAAGGGTAATTTAAAAAATTGGATTTCTCACAATTTCACCACTTTCAAATACAAAGAAAAGCATTTTGAGTTGTTTCATGACGTCATGTGATATTTTGAGTAATATTCAGCAGAAAGGGCCGAGTGTCACTCGTTTCCTGAAATACAGATGACAGCATAATAAGGAACTTGCAACAGTCCAGACAGTGACGACACCCGCAGACGCTACAGGCACACCCGCAGACGGTACAGGCACACCCGCGGACGGTACCGGCACACCCGCGGACGGTACCGGCACACCCGCGGACGGTACCGGCACACCCGCGGACGGTACCGGCACACCCGCGGACGGTACAAGTAAAACAAAAACCAAATAAAAAACCCAACTACAGGGATAAACACAGAAAATTAAACAACCCCTAAAAACATGACATACTGCAAATCACTAACTAATTAACAGACAGACAGTGAGAAGTCTAAAAATAAAGTGATATTTTTAAAACAGTGTTAAAACAGTAACACAAATACAGTTAAGAACTGAAATACTTTCTCTACACACCTCAATGGACAGAAACATCAGACTGGGTTTGAGGTTACATTTAAATAATATTTATATGACTTAAACAATGAATTAATAGTCATGTAAATATATGCACGCAAATATAAACTATTATAAATTAAATTGAATACAACTATTGTTACTACTGGGTTCCTGATGTTTGATGTTTACTATGGCAGAGTTAGGAAGCTGTTGGAAATGACGTGTAGTGACACAGGGCAGATTTACAGTCAACGCTGACAGACTCATGCTGAGGATGTCACAGGCTTTCAGGGTGGTACAGTAATGCCATTAACAGATCAAATGATACTGCTGTGTGCCAGCCTCTTATAAAGACATAAACCTGTGTTCATACCTACATATACAAACTGCCACACTGCACATCTGATACCATCAGAAAACATAAGGTTTAATAGTGTGGTCTGCACCCCACCTGACACTGCAGGTGCTTAGCAGGTCTTCCTAGCTTAGCATAGCATCTTTTTTGACCAGCATGTCCACATTTTGACAAAATACTCCAGTAAAATAAACCAGTAAAAAACTCATCAGCCAAAGACTTCCTGAAAGATGGTCTCACTGGAGACATCACTCTCTGTGGCTTCCTCAAATCCTGCTCACTAGCACTGAACTCAGATCAGTCATAACAGAAAGAGGAAGTTAACCCGATATGGTAGCGTTTGCTCTGGTGCAGGAATACAGATATTAAAGGACATATCAGTGTGAGGTTATGATCAGAACAGAACCAGAACCGGCCTGATCTAAATGAACATTTCTGATCTTTGTCTCATGATCTCTCCTATCTTATAAATACTTACTAGTTACTCTCTGGTATTACAATGTTCTCTGAATTCTGATTGGCCAGTCTCATCATTAAGTGGTGACACTCCTCACATCTGGGGATTTAGTGATATATAACTTACATGATAAAAGTGTAATAATATATGTCATAAAAAAAATCATAATAACTATCTACTATTTTATCTCAGATCCATATTTTACACGCAATGTATTATTTGTGACTGCAGAGGGAATACGAGAGGATGGCAAATTATTTTTGAGCTGAAACTTGGAGTAAAGCGTATGAGTGGTATTTGCATTTGTATTTGAAGACTGTAATCATGTGATCTGGAGCAACTTATGAGTGACGTAATGATGACAAAACTTTACTTTTTTGTAAAACTTTCTTACTTATTGATGTTTACACATGACATTCCAGTCAAATACCACCTGCAGAACATCATTTGTCTGACTGCAAATGTTCACATATAAAACATTAAAAGAAGGTTGAGGGTGGAACAACAGCTTTGTGGTTGATAATGTTTACTGAACGCAGCTGTGCGTGTGTTAATTTCAGTCGCTGCAGGGGTCTGTAGGAAACAGTAGTGCTGTACTGTCACTGAGAGGAGCAGACGTGTGAATCAACATGATGCCTGTGTGCCTCTGAAACACTGTTATTTCACACTAAACATGACTGTGTGAACCTGGATACAGCTTTTACAGTCAACATCACATTAAGTTTGTAACCTATTTTACTCATTAAAACATATTACAAAGACAAAGGTACTTCTTTAGAACAATGTACGCTGATAAAACAATAACAGCGATAAAACAGCAAATAAACATTTGCTTTAATCACACACACATACATAAACATGTTCAGGTATAATTTTATTAGGTCATATTATCGTATTATTGTATTGTGGTGTGTCACAAAAACATTTTGGAGGAAATATTGTCAGGATACAAACTTGTAATACCCAGGTGAAATGTTTTGATACCAATCCTGAATCAACTGTATGGCAAACAACTAAATGAAAAGGGAAAGTGATGTTTTAACAGGTGACTGAACCCATGGAATGTAAAACTGAGAGCCAGCATGTTTCTGCTGGTGTTTCCTTCTCTTTATTACTGAATAAATAAGATGCAGCATCCAGGCTGTGCTGACAGCTGCTCACAGTCTTATCACACTGATCTCTGCTAATGAACGTGACCATAACAGTTTCATTTATTATGTTACTGCATTACAGTAACATCAACAATCAGCAACAGACTCAGCAGTTTATTTACTGCTGTTAGTGCTAGTTTATACCAATGCAATCATTTGTTGCCTTTTTTCATTAGTTTTTCTGTAACAAATGTTTACAAATATGACTTTGGATACATTTTTTTGGATTATTAAATACAGATATTAACATTAACTAAGATAAACTACTAAGAATAAACGCTGTAGAAGTCTAGATCAGTGTTAACTAATAGCAACATTCTTGTGTTGATTATGAAGACATGATGAAGGTTACTCAGTCACTCTAATTCACTCTGTCAGACACTTTAAGGAGTCGCTCATGTTGAGTCTCTTGATGATGTGAAACAGAAAATACGGCTCTAATTAAAACACTGTCACTCTTACAGTATAATTATTAGTTAAATGTGACTTACTGGTCTTACTCAGAATAATGTGCGCTGATGATTTATGTACCATACTAGCAGGAATATGTATTCACTGAACTAAACTAATTACTAAACTAAACTAAAGACACAGTCTGGCTGAGGAGTCAAACAAAGGCTGTACATTAATGATCAAACGCCACAAGCGAACAGAACAGCGCAGCATTCAGAGAAAAGACAGCCACAAACTAAATGCTGTTTCCTGCTGGGCACTGAAGCATTAGTACAGAGAGGTTCTCAGCACGAGCACAATGACCTTTTACCTCCAGAGAATAAAGACTGCCACAAGATCAATGGAGAAGCTTCGACCAATCAGCACTGTTCCTTTACAGCCGTGAGCGAACACAACAATACAATATTGCCAACCGTATGTGTCCCTTATGAGGGCGTACCAGTTTTAAATATAACCTTTAAAGAACTGATTCATCAATGCCCTCACAGAAACGCTCTTTATGTTGTTCTCTGCCCAAGGCACAAGTACTCAAGTGACTGACAAAGGTTTTCCTCTTGTGAAGTAATGAAATTTCAACCAGCATCCAATAACTACTAATGCAGAATAATGCAGGACAGGATTTAGAGTCATGCACACATTTAACATATGCAATATGCAGCATGTAGTGCAATATGCAGCAAACGGTGCAATATTCAGTGCAGTAGCCTTTATGTACATGAGCCACATCAACCAATTTTTGGACAACAATAAAATTGCATTTTATGGGCACCCAAAACATTTTAAATGCACTTTAAGTCACTTTGGATAAAAGGGTCTGCCCAATATAAATAAAAATCAATAAAATAAATTATAAATCCACAGTAGTTATCATAGCAGCTAAACCCCGATTCTCAAGCGTTGAGCCTTATTGATAGATTCCATAAAAGAAGGTTTTGCCATCTCTCAAAATCCCCCCATCAAAGCTTTTATAAACATCTCATTCAGGAGTGATTTACACAGCCAGCACTGAAGAGCGTATTCCTCTATGCCAGGCCTGAGAACGTAAAGTGTCTTAAGTTATGGGTGGTTGATTTTAAATGCTCATTAAATAGCGTTTTATTACTAGTTAACTGTCAGCTCAGACAAAAGTGTTTGGACGGTACACAGGAAAATGTAGGTAAACGCTGTTTATTACTGTGCATTGTTACTGTATACTGTTGCATATTTACATCATGTTTTATCATTCCTAAATGTAATTTTACACAGATTTTTACTGTTCTTAACTTTTGCATGAAACGTTTCCAATGCAGCAGATCTGTTGTTTCACTGATGTTTACTGTCTGTACTACAGAAACATGCTGCAATCACAGGAGTCTGTGTTCTGATGTCTACAATGTCACTCAATGTTACTCTGACATCATTTTCCTTATTTGAGCATCACACCAGAGCTGTGAGTAATGCTGTTACATACTCTTTGTTATGAATAATCACCTGTTCTGTTTGAAGTACTTTATTAACCGAGTAATGGTGTTAGTGTTTTACTGCTGCGCTGCTCTCTGATCCATGCTGCTGAAAACATGAACTCTGCAGCAGCAGAGAACAGCCCTGCGGTCTGTGTTTACATTCCAGTGTGTGTTAGAATAACTCATCTGCAGTAGGAAGCTAATGGGAGAACTGACCAGAGATCAGTGCGATTCTTCTCTTCGTCTTACAGTGTCTGAGAGGAGCGGCACTCTGTGGCAGTCAGAGGACTCCATGTTCCCTGCATAGCATGCAGCCCAGATTTCACAGTTGCTTCCTGAAATTCATTTGTGCTGAATGAAAGGTGTAATGCTTTAGCAGCTGAGTCTGAATGTGCTGCTGCACACAGGGGGCAGGTAACAGCGCTGACACTCAGAAAGCTGGTAGAGATCCAAGAGGATTTTGTGTTTCTGTGATTATGTGTGAGGGGCAAAAGTTTGGCATATTACACCATATACAGACAGGAAGACAGTACAGCCGTAACAACAGCTACGTTTGGAGTATGTACACTACTGTGTGCTGTAGTATGCGGTATGTAGTATTAGTGCACACACAGTATGTTAATTTACTTTACACAGAATATTCAGATACCCTAATACATCTGCCAAAATAAACGGTTTGAAACAGGATATGATGCTGGGATTCTGTATCCCACAATGCAATGTGTTTCACTGCCCATTTCACAGACTGAACCCTATTTCCCACATGGCAAGAGTGAGACAGTGAGTTTCTGTTATTTATTAACTTCTGGAGGTCCTGAGGTTGTTGTTTAACATACAAATTAAAACAGTTGCTGCAAACTGCTGTTCACCCTGCAAACATTATTACACCTTATAAACACTCTGCCTACAATATTATCATGTGTGACGGTTTCATACTTCAGTGTAATATCAACTCTGTATATGTAAATACAATAATTTCCTAAACAGCTCATTTCCACAGCCAATATAATCTTACAGTACTGTGTTTAATCGCAAAGAAAATGTCTCACTGTATGTCCAGCATTTACCCATCACCTGCTTCTGCCACATCTAGTCTATCTAACTAGTCATCTAACCATATCTGTAGCTTTGTGTTGCCACTTCATTACAGCAGTGCATCATACACAAGTGTGTAATGTGTATGTGCACTTACAACAATGTCTAGACAGACACACAGGTCAAGTGCTACAGAAAGCAGACACAATAAGGCCTGTCTAGTGTAGTTTATAGTAGCGGAGCACCTAGTAAATGTCGTTCATTAGAAACATCGCAGAATGGAAAAAGTGCAGTCCTACACTGATGTTACCCCTGAAGAAGTTTGTTGTTCAGAGCTGGTCTTGACTGTATGTAACATTCAGTACTTTTATATTCATTTATTTAACGGGCTGTAAAATCTAAAGTTCAGGGCCAAAAGTGGCCGGCTTTGGAAAATACCCACGTCAAGTATTATTTTAAAAACAATCTCCACAGCTGCGGGCGGCACAACGTGAGGTTCAAATATACTCATTACTTTATAAATATAATGATTATCTGTCCTGTGGGAAAATATGGCTTATCGTGAAGTTGCAGATTCCTAACAGCAATCATAACATCAACTCAGAACGGATGGAAGATAAGACACATGTGATGCTGTGAGAATAACAAAATATTTTTATAGCTGCAATCTGTGACTTTTTTGGGTCAAAATAAAAAATCGGAGCAAATACATAACAGATCAGCATTCAAACTAGTTTCTATATGTTTCAGCAGTTCACACTCTTAATTTAAGATGTTGCTCTTGTTTTGTGAGTGATATCAGTTTGGCTTTATTTGATATAACACACATAAAGAAAAGTGAAGTAACCTGAAATATTACGTGTCGAGCAACTTATGAATTACAGCTTTTAATAAAACAATAGCTAGAATCAGTGATTCTGCCCTGCAAATGTGCTGAATGAGCGAAACAGACACACACTGTACAACACTGTAATTCTACCAATGGACAGTACTAACATAAATGACATATATTTATGATGTACACATATATATATATAAAGTTACTAATCTGCTAATCTACAATTATTTAAATTATTTAACTTCTTCTCAATGTTTGCAAGACAGGTAACAAAAAAAGGTTTTGAAAGTCAAACACAGTCGGCCTTCCTTTTGAGCAAACATACACAAAGACAAGCTCCCCAAACACACACACCCAACTCCGGCAATTGTCAGACAATTGTTTACTCGCTTTTATCACGTCTTAAAATGACTGGAAATACTGAAACAAAAACAATGCTAGTTTCATGTAAAAGAACATAAAAATCCAGATAAAATCATGTAAGACGTGTAACAGTGACGGGATAAAACTACAGATAAAGATGTAAAGATCTCTTCTGTTCATTCACACGTCAGCATCTTAATAAATGATGCAGTTACACTGTCAGTGTCACAGTACAGTTACAGTACAGTTACAGTTACAGTACAGTCACAGTACAGTTACAGTACAGTTACAGTTACAGTACAGTCACAGTACAGTTACAGTACAGTTACGGTACAGTCACAGTACAGCTACAGTACAGTTACGGTACAGTCACAGTACAGCTACAGTACAGTTACAGTACAGTTACAGTACAGTTACGGTACAGTCACAGTACAGTCACAGTACAGTTACGGTACAGTTACAGTACAGTCACAGTACAGTCACAGTACAGTTACAGTACAGTTACAGTATCAGACGTTCTCACAGACTCTCAACATGAACCTCTATATCAACAACTTCAACACTGCTGCTGTTAAACACGATGGCCTACATTTACTGAGGTGAAAGCGTTTTACTCAGCAGTTAACTTGTGTTTGGCAAAACAGCTAGACTTCATTCAACATCTATCCATCTGACATCCGTCCATCCATCCATGTTTATTTGCTTTCCCACAGTAACCTAATAAATATGTGAAAGAAAGCTAGCTAACAAACTCCTATAACACTACAGGACTGTGTCTTTCTGCTTTTAAACGTCAGATAATACATTCAAGCACAACGACGATCCGCATCTCCATTAGATCAGCGTCACCGGCCAGGCGCTCCGTGATGTGACGTCACTACCCTTTAGAGAAACACGTTTCCATTGCTTTCCTGGATCTAATGTTGTTCATCAGTCAGGACGGCAGTCGGTTCCGTGTCCGTGAGCGTGTGTCTAACACATCCTGATCTCAGACATGCGAGCATCGCGAATAAAAGGAGCCTGATTCCGCCTGACGTCAAAACAATACCGCTATCTGACTGAAATGACGCAATCACGCGTCGCGATAAACTCCATACACGTCTGTCCCCGTAAGTCCCTGTTATTGAACAGCGACGGACATATAATACATATAATACTGATATAATACAGAACATGTATGTTGAGCTCGAGCAGGCCTCGCTGATACGCGCTGCTGTGGAAGACACCGAACCGAACCGAACCGCAGGCGGACTCACAACACTGGTCACCATTTCACAGCAACCTTACATCACAACAACAGCCCTGAACCCATGAGAAATGGCTGCATTTACACTTCATTCTGCATCTCTGAGGGCCTGATGAACACAAGGAACCAGCCAGACGCTCCAGACCAGCGCTGAACGGGTGAAAGCGGCGTCTGCTTACCTGACTGGCCTTGTGCAGCTGTTTCTTAAATCCCGCGACCGACATCCTTAAAATGGGACGCAGAGCCCAGAGGAGCAAGAGGAGCAGGTGTTCGGCCGTGTGGGGTTACTGTGGGTATAAGCGGCGGGCATGTAACCGTGAAGATGGACCCGCGTGTCGCGGCGGATCGTTTCCTCTGTGACCAGCGGCGCGCGGAGCTGGTCGATGCGAGGACCGTGATTGGCTGAGAACCGCCTACGTCACCGCAGCATCTCGGAGAACCCCTTAACAAAAAACACAATATATCATAAATGTGTTGAATGTTCAGCTGCCAGACACCGTCTCAGACATCTGTCCAGAAACAGGTGACTGTCCGCTTTTGGTCTCTTTGTGGCCGTAGTTTAATAGTCCGTGGGTTCAATGCGGACCATTGTGTGAATGTTCCGACATTTCAGCAGGATAAACAGGATACAGATGTTGGATATCGTGTGACGTCGTGATTTGTTTCGTCATTAATTACTATTTGCTGCCATCTAGTGGCACGTTATGGCCTGCACTAAAAACCATCACTCACTCCATCCATCCATCACTCATCCTGCATCACTCTATCCATCATCTATCCATCAATCCATTCATCATCTATCCATCAATCCATTCATCATCTATCCATCAATCCATTCATCACTTCATCCATCATCTATCCATCAATCCATTCATCACTTCATCCATCATCTATCCATCAATCCATTCATCACTCCATACATCCAGCCTGTCTAGAAAACAAGCAAAACCACGTACAGCAACATGACATTATTATTGAAGAATAGGTGAAATCTGAGTCGGTCCGGATGGGGTCACAGTAACACTGTAAAGTTTCATGTAATACGGCAAACGCTGTTCAGGCAGCTTCAGATGCTTTTGTCATCTTATCATCTCATGTGATCCAAGCAGATTTAATAACTAGATGAGACACACAGGCAACTACTGCATTACAGCACCCGACGAGCCATTCAGAGCCACAATAAGTTCAATTCATCAAAGTCATAATAGTTTCATACATTTTGTTATATTATATTTTAAGGATAAATAACTATTTCTCGTTTTGTAACACAAACTAAAAAACCAACTGCGTTGTTAAGGCATTTCCCAAATGTAAAACGTCTGTTTATTATAGTTATTATTTGTATTATTTGACTCAATAAAAAAGAGGCAATACGTTTTATATCTCTGGACCAGTAGGTGGCGCTGTGACAAAATACATTCGTCATGATTTCATGCGATGACTGTGACGACATGTACCGAGTATCACGTCAATACGCAAACATTTTGTTAAGATAAAAATCTCATATTCATGTTTGCTGTTGAAGAGGTTGTACCAAAAAATGTTCTTAAAAACTTTAAAAAACTTTTTGCCATCAGTGCCTCTAGATGCTACATGTCAAATTTCGTGCAAATCGAACAAAGACTGTAAGAGCTTGAAAAAATGAAAAATCATGGGAAAGTATTAATGATGGAAAATGGGATGCGTTTGAATAAGCATCAGCACAGGAAACAGGAAATGTTGGAAGTTATGAAAACAAACATAAGTGAACTTTGATGTAGAGGGTTTGAGGTAGAGATCACATATAGTAATGTTTCAGACTGTCCTCTAACTGTGTGCCGCATTTCATAACTTCACACTATAGATGCAAGAGCATAAGAGGAGGAGGAAGAAACTGACACACGTGACTAACAAAACAGATTTTATTTAGGACAATGTACAAAGTTCTTGAAAGTAACTATGGAAACAAATGAGGAAGCACTTCACTGCTCTCTCTCTCTCTCTCTCTCTCTCTCTCTCTCTCTCTCTCATGGATAAAAAAATAATTTATCCACGTTTTATCAAATAGTCAAAAGTCAAAGCTAAACACACACTGTCTGGACAAGACATAAGCACATACTTGTTAATAATGCACAATTTTAACCATGTTTTACATTAATTGATATTACAGATTCATGTATTATTAAGTATGATTAACTGTAATTATTATTGCAGTCTGCAATATTTAAGCAATTTATTACTCATGTCAGTTCTGATACAAGATGATACTTGAAACTCTCATACCTACACTGGCTGTCAACACTTACACACAACAAATGAATCAACTGTCTGATAAGTTCAGCTGTATGGGGGATGTTTTAAACACTAGTAGTAGAGTCTTATTTTGGGAGTTGATGAGAATGTGTGCTAATGCTCTCTTAATTCCTTGTGTATGTTCATAACAAAGGAACTTTATTTTCTAAACATTTTAAAGTTGACATTTTAAAGGTGAACACAGGTTCATTGTCTTGTTGTCTGTAACAGAGAATACAGCTACACGAGGGGAGAACATTTGTCATCATTCTATATAATCATCATTCCACATTAAAAGATGGAGTAACTATACTGACCATGACAATGAAATATGAGAAGAGTTTTTTACTGTTCCAGATGTATTACATGAAAGGAACAGGGACTTCTTTGGATTATGTAATGCCTGAATCAGAACTACACAAACTTGTAATTTCCAAGGCCATTTGGTTCAGGAATTTTGAAATCTTGTTTCTTCTATTCGTGCTTAATATTCAGTGGTGTGTGTATGAAAAACTTGCTCTGTTTTTTCTAAAGTGAAGTGAAGTGAA